>DWPP01000535.1:0-11014 GCA_018251735.1 Eantis mithridates tamenund
CAGAGTGTGTGGGTCTTGGAAATGTCACTAGCCACAACAAGGACTGGGAAAGATCGAAAAACCATGTGATTCCGGTTACGTAATATATGAATGTCTCTTTTGCCACATAATATAATTTTTCATGAGAAAGAACTGATATTATTAAAAATTGACAAGTTATTTTTGTCAACCCTAACAATGAATCAAATCATTTACAGCAGAAAAGGTTTTCCTAACCAGTGTGATATGCAAATTTAAGACCGTGAAAATGATAAAATAAAATTATAACAGTACTGAAGGGTTGCGAAGTATCCGCCTTGTTTACGATTTATCGCGCACGATTTAAACAAATTAATGTTAATACATCACATAAATTAATATTTAACACTGCAACAATACGTGTTGGTCGCGCTCCATATTACAATTTTGTAACTATACATATGAGCAAGAGCACGCAATGTGACGATCATACGATACGTCACACGATAAGGGATGGGAGGATCTTGAGGGATTCATTGATTACAAAAGTTAGCTTTTGTGACGTCACATTATAAAATGGAATATTTCTTAATATTTAATTTAAGATTTCAGATTCATTCAATAAAGAGGCTAAGAAATAAATATAATACAGGAATTGCTGTTTTAACAATTTTTAGGTGTAAAGTTCCAAAACATGTGACGTCACAGTAGAAAGGGGGTCTCAGAAATGTGACAGATATAGGAGGTCGAAAACTCATGAAATATGTGCCACGTAATATATGGATGGCCACTTTTTACCATGTACAAACAGCGAAGAGTTATATTTTTTGACATATGAAGATAGTGAAATCACTCGTATTTTTCCTAAAAGCCTAAAAGCTATTCAGTTATAACGTTTTATGTTTAGGTCTTATTTATTTTTTACTTTGACTTATCCAAACTGATTTTGACTTTGGACTTTCTCTCTTCAGTACTACTGCGAGCACTGCTGGGCGACGATTCACTCTCGTCCTGGACGCGAGTTCCACAAGCCGCTGGTGAAGGAGGGCGCCGACCGACCACGCGCCGTTCCATTCCGTTGGTGCTAGCTGGTAATGACCACGCTGCTCCACTGGGGTGTTGGTAGTGATGACTGAGCTTGAGGTATAGTGTGGGTAGGCGGAGATTCTGGAATAGTATTGCGGGGGTAGTTGGAGATTCTGAAAATGTACCACGGGTAATTGGATTCTGATGACGTACCGGTTTTGAAGAGTTTATGTATTCGAATGTTATATTTGATCGTATTAAGTTTGAAATGGATATAGTATTTAATTTTTATTTATCTTTCTTTAAATACGTAGACTGACATTGCATCTCGTTGAATAAAACATAGGCTATGAGCATTATAAATTAGTCGTCAAAAGTAATCAAGATGCATGTCTTAACGATATTTTACATCATCTTAATAAGGTAGATATATACGATTAAGTACAAAGTGCATTATTAACCTTATGGTATAATTTTAACATTGTACAATGTTTTTAATCAACGATGGTACATTTTCAGAATGTAATAAGTTGAGTCGTTAATTTATTGTAAGTTTATTATTCAAATAACTCATTCGAAATTAATGAAATTAAAATTTTACTACTCAGCTTTTCCTTTTAACAACACCTTGGTAGATATTGCACAGTCACACTGGCAACACCGCAGCTCTACGTCACAACGGAAAGGCGCAGAATAAAAAGTTTTCAAAAATATTAGTGGTTATTAAAAAAAATGTTTAGATTGGTTTACGAAACTATGATAAAAAAAAACCACGTTTTTATCTCGAAGTGGACGGTTTAGTAACACCGCCCACTTGGCAGTATCCTGCAAATCTTTGACAACTCCACTTTATTACTAGTTTTAATCGAACTCACGGCTTTTTTAGTAACTGCGTGTGTGGCGTGTGTTATTAAGCATGTCCAGTTATAAATATAGCGGCTAGAGGACTATCTTTTCCACTCGAATCGTTTCCGAGCTCTTTTGCTCGGTTGAATCGACGGCAACATTATCCAAAGTTAATGTTAAGCGAAGCATACTCGACTAAATCGAGAAGACTTGTAGCGTTAGGACTTTGGTCCGCACTGTACGTCTTCTTAATTTCGTCGGGTAACACGCGCGCGCCACGCGTTTGGCGGACGGATTCGACGCAATGACGTTTGTCGTTTAGTGTTGCCAGTTTATTACGTAGAATTACTACTAAATGGTTAGGTTTTGTCGTGGCGAATCCGGCCGCGCTGACTTCGATTTAAGCGAAACGCGGGCTCGCGTGTGTGTTGACGAGAATATTTAATAAATAATTAAAAAAAACTTAGCTAGTTGGCAGTTTGTCGTTTCTGGATAAGCTATATATTTCGACGTAGTGACGGGCGCGTCTCGACAAAGCGGTCGTTTATCGATGTGTTTTGTCGATTGCGTTATCTGTTATCGTAAGATATTAATGTAAGCCGCGTCAGTGGAATGGAATTGAAATTGACGATCCTTTTAAGTACTTTTGTCGACGTTTCGAGTTTTTTTTCCGTAACAATTTTTGAACAGACGAAGTCATTATTTCAAAGTATTTGCGTTCGCAATGGCATTTCAATTCCATCCCTCGCTGGCACTATTGTAAGACATAAGTGGAATGTCATATTTCTCAAGATATTGTACCTGCGTAGCTAGATTGAATTTCCTAGTGTTTCCCCCTATTTCCCCCATTTTTCTATGAATTTGGATATTGTTGCAAATGTCTAACGTCGTTCCATTTTTGTTTGTTTGTTTGTTTATAAGTTGCGATTATTCATTGTCGCAATCGTGATGCGATTAGTCGTGTCGTTTTGCTAGAAACTTTAAGCTTTGATATAAATTTGACTATAAACTTTTTTGAAGTCAAATTTATGTTCAAATAAAGTATCTTGCTAGTTATTCCCAGCGACTAGTGCGTTGGTTTTGTTCCTAAATGTAGAAAAATTCCACGGCGCACCTTCGGGAGGCGGTCTCGAGTATCGTTAGTACAAAAGCAATTTGAAAGGACGTTACCAATTCGGGCTGTTGCTAGTAAACTTCTTACGTATAATTTAGTATTTAAAAAGTGTTTTTTAAAAGAGTATTTTTTCTGATTCGCCGGGGTAGTGCAATAAGAGGTAGTTTAGTAACTATAGGTGAATATTTACCGGTTCGTAGCTAGTGTTATAGGGTCTGGAGCCTTTTGTCGTCGTTCGGCTCGAAACGCGACGCTTTTTGAATAGATTCGCGTTGGAATTGAGAGTATTCAATCCGGTTTCTTGATGTTTTTGTATTTTTCTCCCGAGGTCATTGACCTGGAACATCTCGCACACCTGGATGGTGTAAAAGCTAACCTAACGAAGCTGGATTGATACCCAAATGCTCTGATGTCCCTGTTGTACTAAAATTGGAGGTTTTCACTTTAGAAGCGCCCATCTACAAATTTAATCGCCGGGCGCCGTCACTACATATACGGATGATCGTTAGTCTCAAAATTTCCATGCGCGTTTCCGTGCTTTGAAGAGCACATTGAGCCGTCGGTCCCGGCTGTTACTGAGAGATGGGAAATCATGAAACCTTATCGGAAACCCCACGGGTTGTTTTAAAACGTCCAACAGACGAGTTATGTGGGTTATACACATAACCCACACATATCTCCAACCTCCAGGCTTTCTCCATTTTAAGGAGAGACCCAAATCCACCTGTGGGACATAAGAGTAGAGGACAATGCTTGATGGATAATGTACTTAATCTAAGATATATTGGACACACAGACGTCGTATCCCCGACCGACCACGGATGTTGAATAGACTGTAGACAAAAGACTTGCGCGAATTTTTGATGATTTTTTTCATGATGGTTTCGATGTATTTTTCTGTGTCGTGTTTATTCTATTCTAAATTGTTGTTAGGCGATGTGCCTTGGCGTTACGGCCGGTCGCGTGTGTATCGGTGTACCCCCTCCCGTTGTGATTGGTTTTAATGGTGACGTGATCGCGTTGCGAATGGCTTTATTCAATTTTACAGATATGAACGCGGCAGACACGTGTCTGCTTTGTAGAATACGAAATAGTGTCGGTCAACATCACCGTGCAACGTACACAAATACAAGTACATAAATGTTAATAAGCGACATAGACGAAGTTTTCATGTAATATGTGTCTGCAACGTTCAATGTCTGATACAACACGATAACGCCCACATAATATACTGCTAAATTCTATTGTATGCACTTGGCTTAACACATCGTGCGAGGCGGTAATTTTTCAGACGTTGCGCCTAAATGAGACGCTCACGTTAATTAATCATCTTGTTACTGCACGCAACTCTAAATTCTATATAGATTTGTTGACGTTGACATTTTGATACTTGAAGCTGTTGATTTGAGCATTTCACACGATCTAACAAAACACAACATATACATTTCCAATCGGAATGTTGCTAAGGGGGCATTGCACTCCCACGAGTGTTTTCATTCCTATTAAAACTTTAAATATCTACAATATTTTGTTAATAGAGTGGCAACACCACAATTAAATGTCAAAATAGTATATAGTAGGGTTGGGAACGATCGATTTCGATTTTTAATAAACATTAAGTAGATTCAATTTGTATTTAGTAATGCGTTTAGTAAAAAAAAAATGCCATAGCGTTCGCGTCTCTGTGACTCGTGCCCGGGGCATATCGTTTAAAGTTCAAGCAATTGATTGTAGTCAAAATATTTTAATGATATACTAATATATTTTCTTAGTATTTAGAAATTGTATCTATTTATAAAGCATCGGGTGAGAGTCTGAGACGCGATTGGGTTTTATGCACTCGAGTGTGCATAAAGCTTCTTAGTATAGTGAAAATTAAATAGTTTCAGTATAGCGCTAAAGTCGCAAAATCGTGGATTCCTTAAAACTTAGTGTTAGTGTATTTTTTCAAATCACATTGCGCCCCAAACACAATTTTTCACTCTCACAGCACTTGATACTCTTTCCACTTTCTTTTTAGATCGTTTTCTTTATTTTTATTGCATTTTGTTTTTCATTGTATTGTTTAGTGGCGTTTTGTGACAACACTTAAATCCTCTTGTGAAATGAAACTTTTGTGATTTTTTTTGAATTTTTTTACTCGAATCCCTTACATCGGTACTTGCTTTCTTCATTGGTTCTTTTCAAATGATATTGCTCAAAGTTTTTTGGAGAAAAAAATTGTGAGTGCCCCCTACCCTCCTAGTTGCAGAGGAACGGCAGGACGCGTGCGTGTGTGTGTATGGTCGCACTGTCCCATTTTGTATTTTTGTATTTTTATAAAAAATCGACTAATGAGGAATTCGGACGTGATTTTTACTTTACGCGCAGTATATTATTGAGATAATGTTGATTGTCTCGTTACGAGCTACCGAACTGGCTCATTGGAGAAACTGCGCGACGGGTAGAGTTTTTTAAAATTGACAATTGGTGTTAGATTATTATTAAATGCCGGGGTGTTTGGGATATGTTGTCTGTTGCGTGTGGTTAGTTTTTGCACTATACCTAGAGGCAGTTTGCAAGGGATGGTGCAGTGTGGTCGCAGCGCGACTCGCGTTTAACAGACTATCACGTGATTCGAGTGATTGAGGAGGATTGTTTCGAGTTCTCCATTGTTTTTTGTGACTTTTACAGCGGTAATTACCGGTTTTACTGTTTATTTATCCTTAAACACAACACTAGCTGTGTATTTAATCTACCCCAAATGGGATGAATCCATCGGAATTCTACTACCGCCCATTACTACCACTACAATAGACGCTAATACTTCTGTATACTTTTTAATTTATTAATACTATTTAAAATATTGTAAGAACATTAACTTAAATATATTTGAATATTGTACTACTCTTTATAATTCGACACGTTATATAAAATTGGAAAAACAAAATGAATTTCTCTAACAAGTCCTCAGCGTCAGAATAGTTTTGGGGTGAATAAACGTATGACCGATTTATCGATTTCTAGTTGTTTCAGAGCTGTGAGTGTTTTGATTGCACGTTCAAGAGTATCGTGACACTTTTGTATTTCGCTTGATTATATTTTTAATTCGTCCCGCGTTCTTTTTGATTGTCATTTAATTTGTAAAGGCCTTGAATTTAGGTGCGGTTTAGTTTTTGTTTCTAGCTGATGTTTAGTTGAACGCGTGGCGCGTGTTTTAGTTTCCGGTATATCTGAGTTGTTTGTTTAGTTTATATTGTAGTTGTTTTGCCCGGTACCACGTTTATCGCCGTACTGTTAGGCAGTTTGTTCTCGTTGTTAGCACGTTACTGTTTTATATTATGAGCGTAGACGTTAACGATACGCGTTTTGTACATTTTCATTTTAGATAGTAATTTTGTCGTTTGGCATATCACGTGAGATTCACATAGTACGGGGGGCATCGCGGTGTTTTGCTCTTATACATACATTTTTGAAGTGAAATTTGTACTTTTTGATGATATCGTAGCTAAACTTACGAATAATCGATAATTGTTGTTGTTGATATATGTTTTTTCGCCCCTCGTGTCGTCCTGGGTGAGTTTTTTTCGCACTTTGTCACTTGCATGTAAATAGTGGAATCGGTACGTTGTTTCTTAGTAAAAAAATGTTGACGGAAAATCCGTAAAAAAAAAAAAGGTTTTTTATCGACTTGGCGGCGGACCGAGGTTAGAAAATTTTTTTATCTTAGTGTGCGCCTGCCGCGGCGGGCCTGTAAATTTTCGTACCTAGGTACTTTAGTGAAATTATTACATTATTATTAATATTAATAAAAGATAGCGAATGTTAGCGCAATTCTTCAATACCTAACCTAGTTGAATATAATATAATGAGAATAGTACCTAAAATACATCGGTGTACTGTGTTAAGTACAAATATATTATTCATTCATGGAAACATCACTGTCAACTATTTAATAGATGTTTTTGAATCTTCAGCTAAACTCTTATACTCTGTTGAGGCTGCCTCAAATTGAGATTCAAAAAAAATAATTCTTAGACCATCTGACTTAATTATTAAAATAAGTTATACAGTAATAAATATTTAAAATAAAATAAAAAACAGCCTTGAATGAAGCGGTATATTTGTACATTACCCAGAACACCACAACCTTATAACGTTGCTAGACAATATATTAAGTTTGTACTTCTTGCACAGTTGCATCGGGTATTCTATAATTATTATATATTATATAAACGCGTACAGGATGTAAATGGATCCCTTTTCACGACTACAATTTACAAATTTGGAGAGATCGCAATTCGTTGAATGTCGGTCGGATGAGGATCTATTGACACCTTGTACTGTAACTAATTCGTCAGTTATATCTCGTAATGAACTGCGTTTACAACCGGATGGTGCATATGAAAATATTTTTTTAATGAATTTTTCAATGGAAAAACCGACTCCTTTTACTTTAAAACGTGTCTATTCTATACAATGTTGTTATTGGCTAAATATCCGTGTATTTTTGTGTCTTATTTAACGCCTCTACATGTAGTTCATTTATTTAGCATCGAAAGTTTATTTGTACATATGTTGGAACTTTTAAATAGATCGTCTTGTAGTAACACTGACATATTTTTAGGTAAATTTTTGATCATTTAGAGCGTTATTAGTCAAATTTAAAACGTTGCGTGTAAACTAATTATATTAAAAAAAAACGTACAATTTGTTCTATATGATCAAAAACCCTAGTATAATGTCCGACATTTAGCGACAAATTTAAACAAATGGAAGAGGAGTCGGCCTTACTATAATTTGAAATTAGATTTATATATTTTTATAGTGTTATTTCAGTAACCTGTTATATATCTACAATCAATTTTGTTGGTGATTAATGTGCTTGTGCGTTGCGTCATTTGTGTAGTTTTACAGAATACTAGTAAAAAAAATGCTTTAAAATTCAGTCTCTAAAAATCTACATAAATGGTAGCTTTTTCTTCATATGGCAAGCATTTTCAAGGTAATTTACGCGGGTAATTTGAGTTGACAGATTAATTTTTAATCAACTACTCCAAGTGACGTAACGCATCGAGTTTAGCTAAATAAGTTTGAAGGATTGTATTGGATTTTGATGATTATTATTATTACAATATGTTGCTACGAAATCTGGCGAGGATTTTCCTTTTTTGTAACGTTAACGCCGGACAACGGTTCCGCCAATGTTGTTGATTTGACCTGTTTTATAGTCTGTACCGTTTTATTATCTGTGCGATTTGTGAATGGTGTTCTTTTTTCGATTTTTCATCGCCATTTCTGGATCTATGCTTTTGTGTGGGGGACCCTTTATGCGTACAGAGGTAGCTGAATTTAAGTGATCTTAATAATGCATTCGTTTTGCCAATATAAAATGTTAGGTGTAAAATCTTTGTACGCATAAAGTGTCTTTTCTTAAATTGCCCCCCTTTCTCGTTTTTCCATGTGCAATAAATTAATTTAGACTATTGTGAAGATATTAAAATGAATTTAAAATTCTTGTGCGTTTTGACTGTAGCTTGCTTTCTGGGATAGTGCAATGGACTCATTTCTTTTTCGGTCATTGGTATACGCTTATCTGTATACGGTTTTGACATTTATTCAATCACTGCCGCCCTTCCTCTGTCATGACTGGGGTCTGGATACAAAATCATTCTAAAAGCTAATGACATTTTTTTTGTAAGTGTGTTGTCACAGTACCTATTTTTATAAGTTTTTTAAGCGAGCAACACTCTCCCCGTTTGACCGATGACCAAAGACAACGTCCAAAGATGGCCGTACCAAAAAGACATGGCGGGAAACCGTGATTCCTATTTTAAATTGTTGGGGAAAGTGTGGCTCTGAGGTTTGGATTTGACGGACAGAATTCGTATTTTTAAATAGAATAAACTTATTGTTGCTTTTTAATTGATATTCAATAAGAAAGGTAGCTTCTGCCATATAGGTAAACTTAAGATAATTCATAACATTGAAATTAGTTAACAAGTAAAGTTTAAAATTCTCTACCCTATTGCTTAAAATAAATTGTTTGTTGTCTCAAGAAATCAATTCACTTTTCGGTAATTAAGATTTTCAAATGATGGTCGTGTACGAGTTACGAACATTTTGTGAACTCTGAAGTTGTGTTCAGATCAGGGATCACCGTTAGTATGAAGGATATTTGACGGTTGGGATGTGAAAAATGGGGGGTGTATGGGAGATAGCAGTAGTGTGAGAGATATTTGAGGAAAGTAGAGTTCTTTGGCATATGTAACTGGCACCAAATATGTTTCATTTAATAGATAAAATTAAAGTATACCTGTGCACAAATAATTAGAAACTTTTACACACTACCATAACACAGCACATAATGCAATGTATACATATGGTGTTACGTAGCTTATCTTATGGTATATAAATTTGTTGCCTTAAATTTACTTCTATCCGTCAAATCCGAGTTTCTTGTATACATTGATTTTGGACCTTTTTTTTAGATGTAGTATACGATTCCTGCTTGTTTTGATGTATTTTTGAAGTTATTCCTATTTATTTTTATTTTTTACCATTTTTGTATAACTTTTTTATTAATTTAATCATTATTTAACTATTGTTTACGGTTGATCAGCATAGTTAGCGGTTTTAATGGTTATTTTAGCGGTTTTTCAGTATTTAAAGTTTTTGATAACGATTATAATTCGTATAGTATAATAAGCTTAACGGTAAACATAATTGGCCGTTTACAAATAAATTATAAAGTTATATTCGATTTAAATAATATTAAATTGTACCAACTTGTAAAATCGGGAATGTTTCTTTAATGCATTTTTGTCGTATTTCAAATAGTAAAATTAAACATATTTACAGAAATTTCAAAGATGAACATTTTAATGATATTTAAATCGATTATATTTACACTTAAATATTTAAAGTAAATAGTGACGAAAATGTAAAAAAAAATACAGTTTTGTCGGTAGATGTAAAATTAATACTGTAGATTCAAATTTCGAAATCGGAGCTTTACTGGTAAATTCGTTTCCGTTGATTTTCTATACAAATAAAGTTTTTTATATATTTATATTTATTGAAATCGAAATAATTGGTAGAGCGTAAAACTATTAATTGAGTTATTTTTGTTTTTGTTTTATTTTTAATTATTTATAAGAGTGAAGATTATTTTTTGTTACTTGATAGTATTATCCTAGGGTTATGCTTTACTGGGGTGGTGTGGCCTTTGGGGTTGCTTCAAAAGGGTCGAAAATTAAAGTTCATGAAAAAAAATTTTTTTGCATGTTAAATTGAACAATTGGCATCTCAACTTAAAAATTTATATTAATAGGGGGTAGTTTGAGATTTTTTTTAATAAATTTTTCTAAAATGTTAATTTATTGATATATAATAATTAAGAAATTGAATGTAATTGTATACTACCAATTCACCCCCATGCTACCCTTTTAAAGTAGTATTATTTAAACTGAAATACTTTTTATATGAATTTTATTATTATAATATGGTATTTTACTAAATATTAGTCCAATATTAAATCTTTATACGCTTGTTTTATTTAATTCCCCCATATGTTATTACTATATTATAAATGTTTTTATATATGTAAAAATATAGGTAGTTTATAGATTCGCTGTAGTAAATATACAAGTTATAAAATATAATGTACTTTATTGCACACAAACGTACTCGTAAACATTTTAAACACACACACACACACATTCATACAAAAGTCTTGATTGCTTAGATGGTTATGTTACGATTCACACAGTAGGTCCATGATCAAACCCCAGTGAACCTACCTACTGATTTTTCAGTTATAATTATGTTTATTAGTTACGAACTAGAGGTCGCTGGTAGCCGGAATTCGACCAATTTGAAGATACCAAAATACTTGCCTACATGGAAGTAACCACAAACAAGCTAGTAAATGTGACATTTTTAATCTTTTCAATGGCTTAAAATGTGAAATAATTGAATGTGAAATGATTGAATGATAAATGAATGAATGAATGATGGTTTGCTTATTTTTTATTTTATTTATCTTTCTAATGTATATTAAAAATATGTTAGCTAATGCTAAAGTTTCTC
>DWPP01000536.1:0-11011 GCA_018251735.1 Eantis mithridates tamenund
TATTAGGCGACAGTTTGAGTGACAGTAGAAAGAATAACGATGCGGTTTAAAAATTATGAAATTGAATAAAGTGAGATGAGCGTTACCTAGTTAACAGATATAAGATATTAGGTTTGTAAACTTGAGATGTACTTGTTCAGGATGGATGACTGTACACTGCGTTTGAAATTACTTTTACTACCGAAGAAAGGATCAATTGAGTTATATTGGGCATTATATGTAGTTACTAAGCGAGTCATAATGCTGTTTTTGCCATAGAGCGTAGAATGCAGTGGAATATTAAACATAGAAATATTGGCATGCCGAGTTCGCCTTTTGGGAGTTTTAAAAGTTATAGATTTGAGTAAATCAGGACAATCAATGCCACCATGCAGAACATCGTATAAGAATCCCATGTCTAAAAGATTTCGTCTTTCTTCAAGTGTAAGTAGGTTATAGTATCTGCAGTCCTGTAGGTATGAAGAGTTACACCTATTGAATTTAAAGTTTAGATGTGAAATAAATTTACGTTGGATTCTCTCAATGCTATTAATGTAAATTTTAAAAAAGGGAGACCAAACTTGGCATGCATATTCTAATGTAGACCTGACATATGCAAAGTAAACTATTTTAAGACAGATTAGTGTTTTAAATGGTAAACATGTGCGCATGACAAAACCAAGATTACGGTAAGATTTACTACATACGCTGTTGATGTGTTCAGTCATGGTCATGCCAGCATCTAATAGGATACCAAGATCGCGAACAACTCTAACCCTTGTAATTGGAACTCCATTAAAGTTATAGGGAAAAACTATAGGATTTCTTTTCCGTGTGAAAGATATACATTGACATTTTTGTATACTCACATTAATGCCATTGGCATTATAATAATTATATAGGTTATTAAGATCATTTTGAATGGCATTACAGTCATCAATAGTACGGACTTTAAGGAATATCTTTTTATCATCAGCATAAAGTAAGTGATGTGAGTTATTTATATGTTTATATATGTCAAAAATATACGCAACAAAGAGTAGAGGGCCCAAATGAGAGCCCTGTGGGACACCAGAAGGGACAGAAACGAAATCAGACCTATAACCCCCAAGAACTACTGCTTGCGAACGATTCACAAGATACGATTTAACCCACCTAAGAAGATCCCCGTGTATTCCCAGCACTTGAAGCTTTTGTAGTAAGATAACATGATTTACACGGTCAAAAGCTTTTTCGAAGTCCGTGTAAATCACGTCAACTTGACCCCCGTTCTCCATCTGATTGAGGACGTACTCAGTGAAACATGCAAGATTAGAGGTAGTCGAACGTCTTTTTAAGAAACCATGTTGTGTATCAGGGATACCTCTTAATATAATAGGGTAAATATTTTCAAATACAATTTTTTCAAAGATTTTTGCAACAACACTAAGAATCGAAATGGGGCGATAGTTATCAATTTTAGTTTTTGAACCTTTTTTGTGAATCGGTATTATATGTGCTCTTTTCCACAACGATGGGAAAAGACATTGTTGTAATGAAAGTTTAAATAGCAACGAGATTGGATAGCTCAGACTATCGGCACAGTACTTTAAGAACACAGGAGGTATTCCATCAAAACCAGCACCCTTAGAGCAATCTAGTTTTTTAAGGTACTCATGGACGACATCGCGCGACATACTTACTTTAGATATATAATCGATACTTAAATCAGAGTTATTTGAAAGATTACTAGGTGGCAAAGGGGAAGAGGTGAATACACTATGAAAATACTTATTAAAAGCCGAACAAATGTCCTCCCCGTTACTGTAAACTTTATTATTTAATGTGAAGTTTTGAGAGTAATTAGAAGTGCCTCTTTTAGATTTCACATATCTCCAGAAATTCTTTGGCGACTTTAAAATATTATATTCGGCATAAGAATTGTAATTATTAAAGCATTCGTCACGAACACGGTGTTGTCTATCTCTTAGTAGCTTAAATTCTTCGTAGTCACGGGGATTTTTATATTTTTTCCACTTCTTGTGGGCCTTAAACTTCTCACGTGTGATATTAATCAAAGCAGGACTATACCACACTGGGTAACTCGTATTACTTGGTGAAACAAGAGGAACGTGTGACGCAAAACATTCATTCAGTGTGTTGTAAAAAATATCCACTGCCTGGTCAACTGTCGCGGCGCCTGAAAGTAGCCCATTCCAATCCACAGTATTTAAAAATTCATTGATGGTAGAATAATTACATTTGTAAAAGTTATACCTAGGTTTGGAGTGCTCCTTTAAAGGCTCAGCAAAGAAATCCAAAACGTCAATTGTGAATGGAGGATGAAACTGATCTAATTTAGTTAGGGGATCCGAATCAGTTACTTCTATGTGTGTATTTGAAAAACATAAGTCAAGAATATTATTACACCTGTTTTTAATATGATTGTATTGGCTCATACCTAAGAAGCTAAGATCCTCCACCAAAGAATTAGCAGCTATTTGAACGTCTGTCCTACCAATCGACGACACTGACCAACCATCAATGTTCCACGTTATACACGGTAGATTAAAGTCACCGATAATCATAAATAAGTCGGAGGGTGCAGTTTGATACAAAAGTTCGCAACTCATTCTAAACTCATTAATGTACTGTGATAATCTATCATCATCCGGCGGTATGTAAACAAGAATAATGTGAAGATTGTGGCGTGTGCCGAGTGCACACGCACGTAACGTGACGCATAACGACTCGACATATTTACATGCCCAGTCCAACCGCCTAACCGCTCCAAGCTCACGGCGCGTGCATATCATAACCCCACCCCCAGTAATCTTATTCGTTACAGTTAAATCACGATCGCATCGAAAAACATCAAATCTACTGTCACAAATTTCATTGTCATAAATATCATTTTGTAGCCAAGTTTCTGTAAGAAGTATTACGTTATAGTCACATGACAAAATATTATTATATATCTCAAGGCATTTGGTACGAAGACCGCGTACATTTTGATAAAATAACTTCAGCTTCATATTGCTAGACATTGTTAAGGAATAAATATAAATCTATAAAGTTTTTTCGCTAACTTTCCGTGCAGCAAGCACGGCGAAGATAATATAAAAAGAATTATGCCAAGAATTAGTGCACGCCCGAGTACATAATAATTATTATTAATGGTTTTAGTAGATTTATTATGAGCCAAGTGAATATCGTAATGTAAATAACAGATACATAAGGTAACGGTGATTTTAACTAACTGTCTGGGGGTTACATGCGAAATAAAGTCACAAATTGTCTTGCGGTATATTATTATAAACGATAAAGGTATGAAAGATAGGTCTATTACATGTTTTAAGAAAATATACAAATATGTAGTTATACGTAAATAACATATTTTATAAAAATATACTAAACAAACAATTAAGTATATGAGATAGGCAATAATTACGTGATAACATAATATTAATAATAAGATGGATACATACTGCGGATATAAATAAATATATAAGAATATAATACATTGATCACTTATAACGTAGCTTATAAATAGTCACATTATCTTAGATATGTCTGAGATATTTTTTATGCAAATAGATGGACTGGTATCATTTTTCCTGACGAAGATTTTACCATCACGGACCCACAAAAATTTGTACTGGGCAGTCTTGACTTGCATTCTAGTATTTTTAAGGATCAATTTGTTAGTCGGAGTGAGATGTTCATTTACATATACCTTGGATACTTCGTCAGAAAATCCGATATCACAGAGTCTAAGTCCTTTCTTGGCACGAACAGCAGCAAGGATGGAATCACGTAGCAAGTGAGACTTAAGCTTTACTACTATGGCCCTGGCGCGGCCCGCCACAACCTTGAACGGACGAATCCTAGTAATCTGAATCACATCTGAATCCACCAATATAATTCCGAGATGTTTAGTGATACTACGAAAATGTAACAGCAAGTCCTCTCGCGGCTTTTCTGGTATTCCAGATATCTCCAGGTTGTTAAGTCTAGCTTGTTGTTCCATTACGTCCAATTTGGTTTCAAGATTTTGAACTTGCGTTAGCAACTCAGCAGGTTGGGATACTCCAGTCTCACATGCATTCAATCTGCTCTCTAATAAGTCTTGCCTATGTGTGGTACTAATCAGAGATTCCTCAATCACGGATAAACGCTCCCCGGTCACAGACAGTGACTCATTAATCTTAGAATTATCTTCGGTAAGTTTTTGTAAAGTAAGATTAATCTCAGATAAGTTTACGGTGATATGAGATAATTGATCAGCAATTGCGGCACTAACAGCAGTCGTGACACAGTTAGTAATTTTGTTATTAAGTATATCCATTTGCCGTTCCATCTTTTCGTCGAAGATTGTAAACAATGAGTCATAATCATCGCGTTTCTGTGGTTTCTTTCTGCGTTGTTGAACATAAGATTCACATTCATCAGACTTGTTAGAATTAGTAGGACTCGGAGGGTTTTTGTTCATAGTAGATGGTTGTAGATAACTCATTGTATTTATTCTTGAGGGCGACAACAAATTACGTAACGAGCGTATGCACGTCGAACTCAGGTGAGGGCGGGCGTGGGGCACAACACAAGGTGCGCGCGGGATGAGGCGCCCCTCAGATACGACGTTGAGCAGCGATGCGGGAGCGAGACAAAAAGCAGCTGGGAGATAATTAGCCGGAATTGCACTGCATTCGCTACACACTCGATTGGCACTAATTACTATTACGCATAAGGTGACTATGGCGTGCACGTATACAGCAAATTCACGCAGCAACGATGTACACGAGTGCTCACAGAGACGGTCACACGAAGAAATTAGTTTTAGTTCAGGTAAATACAAACAACTATGTAGTGAGCAAGTAACAATATTATGTCTTGCAATGCCGCTTAAGAAAAATTATTTGCGGCGTGTGCATCCCTTACAAAAATAATTGACTAAGCTTGCATGTTTCAGGTAATCGGCAGCCTCACAACATTTTTCAGTTTTGTCTTGAAATATGATAAAGTGGACTAGTGTTAAGTTATCAAAGACAATATTTTAAATCGAAACTCTTAACGAAAAAGTTGCAATTTTCTGCTTCATCGTTTGCACTGTAGCGTAGATATAATTAACCTTTGTGTAATCATGTATGTTAGTATTTAAGAGATATTATCCATTATTATAGCGCACAATATATTCGGACGTGAATCTACTAACATCTTTTATTTCCCCGATCTCCCATCCTTACATGGCGACCCTGCCAGTAAGCGATCGGGTTCGCGCTGCATTCCGATCGCCAAATAAGTGTAATATGAAAGTGACGACGAATTAGTAATGATGTACTTACTAATTAATTTATCTGTTGCTAAGTGCAGCGGACGGTTGACCAGTGATTCTTCTTGCGTATATAAATCAAATAATTCAGAATGGGAAAACTTCAATCAAAATAACAAATTGTGATGTGAAATTCGTCCTCAGAGGAACTTAAGTATCATGCAAGCTTCACTACTCAAATTTTGGGCGGTATATGTCTCATCTTGCTGCTAGCCGTCCTGTACTTTACCTACCAGCGGTACAATAAATGTCATCGGCAATGGATGCAGAGAGAGATCCAGGAAAACAATTTTCGGAGAACTAGTAGCTGGTTTCGGCGACGGGAGATGCGGGACGGACGAGGAGATATCGACGGGAATCAAGAAGACCGAGCAGGCGTGAGAATTGTGTGAAAAAGTGTAAACAAGTGAAAGTGCAGTGCGCGTTATATTTGCAGAAGTATTTTATAATGAATTTATTTAGAGGGCTTTAGTTAGTACTATTTTACTATAGAACTTAGTAGTAAAAAAAAAAAAAAAAAAAAAGGGAAGTAATTCGCATATTTTATATAAAGTACATTAATTCATGGCAAAATCTTTAGAAAAATATTACGAGGCTTTGTTAAATATAAGAACATATTTAATTAAAATAGGACCAGAAAGACGTAGAAAGGGTAGTATTTGTTCTAAAAAATTAGAAGAATCAAATTTAATATTGAAAGATTTTGAAAAGTGTTTAAATGAGTTACGTTTAAGTGTTAAGGGATTAGATAAGAAAGAGTTAGTATTAATTAATAACTATAGTGACCAAGTTAGGAAATTATTTGAGGAAATAGAAGGTTTATGTTGTATACCTTTAGATACCAAAATAATGGAGGTTTTTAATTTAAAACTCGCAGTGTCCTTACTGCCTGTTATGAATGATAAAGAAACGGTGACAAAGCAACTAATTTCTTCTATAGAATTGTATAACTCAATGCTCGATGAAAAATCTAAGCCATTATTGATACAGTTTGTACTGAAAACCAGATTATCAGAGGGAGCAAAAATAAAATTAAGCCAGAAATATGAAAGTGTAGAACTCCTTGTTGATGATATGAAAAAGTTCTTGTTAACTAAAAAGTCTTTCACAGCGATTCAAGAACAATTGCTGCGGTGTACACAAAATCATCGGGATATCGAGGACTATGGTAAGGAAATTGAAAAACTTTTTGTTGATTTAACCTTATCCCAAGCAGAAGGTGATCCAGAAAAATATGATTTCCTTAAAAGCCTAAACGAAAAAACAGCCATTAAAAGGTTTGCTTCTGGCTTACGGGATAGTAAATTGAGCACCATAATTTCTTCCAGAAATTATGACAGACTAAACGACGCTATACGAGGCGCTCAGGATGAAGAGATTTCTTTGTTTCCAGAAAATATTGTAATGACTATTTCAAATAGAAATTCAGCTCGTGGACGAAATTTTCAGGACCGAGGTGGCTTCGGCAGTTATCAGTCTCAACGTGGCCGACTCAATCAACGTGGTTATGGTCACCCTACTCGCGGTCAGCCGCGCGGCGCCTACCAGAACTCCGCGACGAGTCCAGGTAGTAGAGGTGGTCGAGGTCAGTACACTAATAATTATCGTTATAACCGCGATAGAAACAATTTTCGTTACCGAAATTCAACAATTAATTCTATGAACTTGGAAGCGGATTCTCGTACGGAAGTTACTACGGATCAAAATACCACTTTGCCCACCCAGTTTTTTCGTGAATAAAAATATAAAACATTCCTTATGCTATTACGATCATTATAATACAATAAAATTATCAGTTGGCAACAGTGCACATAATTGGTTAGTTGACACGGGTGCATCGCTTAGCGCGGTGAAGTATGACACCTTACAACAACACAACATACCATTCCAAATAGGGCATGTAAAAATCAACGGAGTGTGTGGTGAACTTTGCTCGATAGGTTTTGTTGACCTAAGATTAAATTTTAAGGATGAATATTTTATACATAGATTTCATGTTTTTAAAGACTTGTGTTGTTCGAGTGATGGAATTTTAGGATTGGATTTTTTAAAAAAATACAGAGGAAAATTAAATTTAGAATTAGATACATTAAGATTAACAAAGAATAACAAAGAACTATGTTTAGATTTACAACCTACTACATCAAGAAAAAAGTATATTAGTTTATCTCCTAGGTGTGAATCAGTACACTTTGTGCCAACACGTTTAAATGAGGATTGTGTGGTACTACCGATTGAATTATGCGAGGGTGTGTTTTTAGCGAGTTGTATTGCAAGGCCTGTGAA
This sequence comes from Eantis mithridates tamenund, assembly GCA_018251735.1. Lineage (NCBI taxonomy): Eukaryota > Metazoa > Arthropoda > Insecta > Lepidoptera > Hesperiidae > Eantis > Eantis mithridates. Next base: position 7,574 of record DWPP01000536.1, read on the forward strand.
TGGTAAAATACCGATTCGGATATTAAACACACGGGAAGATGAGATTAATTTGAGTTTCTATAGCCCACAAGTAGAAAAATTATCGGATTACAGTATGCTTTGTTTTGAAAAGCCCGCAGTTAACTCTGATAGGGTCAAAAAATTATTTAACGAATTAAAACTAGATTATTTAAATCAGGAGGAACAGTTGGAAATTGAGAAAATTTGTGCAAAGTTTTCCGACATATTTCATTTAGAGGGAGATAGGTTAAGTACGTGTAATATTTATGAACAGTCAATTATTTTAAAACCCAATACGGTACCTGTATATAAAAAGCAATACCGGTTACCTAAATCTCAAAAAGGAGAAATACAAAAACAAATTAAAAAAATGTTGGAAGATGATATTATCGAGGAAACTATGAGTGAATGGTCAAGTCCAATTCTTTTAGTTCCGAAAAAGTGTGATACCGATGAGAAAAAATATAGACTTGTAGTTGATTACCGTAAATTGAATGAAAATATTTCAGACGATCGATTTCCTCTTCCAAATATTGTTGATATTCTAGATTCACTTTCGGGAGCTATGTATTTCAGTCATCTTGACCTTCAAACGGGTTATTTTCAATTCAACTTAGAACCAAATAGTAGGAAGTGTACGGCATTCACATTTGATAAACAATATCAAATGAAACGTATGCCTATGGGGCTCAAAACAAGTCCTAGTGCATTTTCAAGAGCAATGACAGTCGCATTATCTGGCTTAAATTACGATAAGTGTCTCATATACATGGATGATTTAATATGTATAGGCAGAGGGTTAAGTAGTCACAATAAAAACCTTATTGATATTTTTACAAGGCTTCGACAAGTTAATCTTAAACTGAACCCAAAGAAGTGTCAATTTTTAAAGAAAGATTTATTGTATCTTGGACACATTGTAAGTGCAGAAGGTTTAAAACCTGATCCCGAAAAAACAAGGGTTATAAACAATTATCCAACTCCAAAATGTAGTGATGACGTAAGACGCTTTGTAGCTTTCTCTAATTATTACCGTCGTTTTATTCCTAAATTTGCTGAAATTGTGATACCACTTAATAAATTGTTAAGAAAAAATACCGACTTTATGTGGACGGATGACTGCGATAAATCATTCCAATTATTAAAACGTTGTCTAGCTTCTCCACCCATATTACAGTATCCAGATTTTTCGATTGATAACGAATTCCAGCTATACACAGACGCATCAGGTATAGCGATAGGTTCTATGCTATGTAATAAAGATGGTCGTCCTGTGGCTTATGCGAGTCGAAGTTTGAATAAAGCTGAGTTAAATTATCCCATTATAGAAAAAGAAATGCTAGCAATAGTTTGGTCTGTCAAATACTTTCGGCCATATTTATTTGGAAAACGCTTTAAAATTTATTCGGATCATCGCCCGTTAGTATATCTATTTAATATGAACAACCCATCTAGTAGGCTTACTAAATTTCGTTTAATTTTAGAGGAATATGATTTTGTAATGGAATTTGTGAAAGGATCAAACAATGTCGCTGCTGATGCATTATCTAGAATAACAATTACATCAACAGAGCTAAAAGAGATGAATGAGCATATATTGAATGTGATGACTAGAAAACAGAGCGAAAAGATGAAGAATGAGGAGGAAATTCATACGAAAGTGTCGGGTACTAACAATTCCACTAACAGCTGGCCTGATCAACCGAAAGTTGTGGAAATGCTTAGGAAACCGATAAATTCGGTTGAATTAAAGGTAATTTCGCGAAAGAAAATGAGTAATATGAATGGTACCAATTGTTTAGACAAGTTTATACTAAAAGAAAGAGAAAATATATTATATACGTGCCCAGAGTTACGATCATATACAGCGCGAGACGCCTATGTGAGTGAACTGGAGCAATTTTGTAATAAAATTAATATTAAAGAATTATATATAATAAAACTTGCAAGTAATTATGAATTCATTAATATGTTATCGAAGGAGATAAATAAAAGAAAAACGTGGTCCGGACCTCGAATTAATATTTTAAAGGGAAAACTAAGAATTATTAGTGACGACGATAAAAAAGTAGTTATGAATGACTACCATATTTTACCAACTAGTGGACACGCCGGTATAAGACGGATGTTAAATAACATCAAAAAGTCTTATTTCTGGCCAGGCATGGAACGAGATGTGACGACTTTTGTAAAAAAATGTAGAAAATGTCAAATGCAAAAGCATTCTTTACCTGTTAAGGAGCCTATGGTGGTAACTTCGACTGCGATGGGTGCATTTGACAAGGTATTTTTAGATATAATGGGGCCCCTAGATAAGGATTACTATGGTAAGGTTTATATTTTAACAATTCAATGTGAACTCACTAAGTTCATTGAAGCTTATTCTCTAGAACGTAAAGATGCAGTTTCTGTGGCAAAATCGTTCGTTGAAAACTTTATACTGAGGTATGGAGTTCCGCGCGAAATCGCGACAGATAAAGGGTCTGAATTCATAGCATCAACAATGAGGGAAGTTTGTAAATTATTGCATGTAACTCAATTATTTTCTACAGCTTATCATCACGAATCGATAGGTGCTTTAGAAAATACACATAAAAATTTAAATTCTTATCTTCGAATACAAACCAATAATAATTCAAGAGAATGGAGTACTTGGATTCCATACTGGTGTTTTGCATATAATACGACTGTCCATACTTCTACAAAATTTACGCCGTACGAACTGGTTTTTGGTAAAAACTGTAAATTGCCTAGTAATTTAACTCAATCAGTAGAACCCTTGTATAACAACGACGATTATCCTTTAACATTAAAGTATAGGTTGCAGAAATCTCAGGAACAGGCTAGAAAGCATTTATTATTGTCAAAGATTAACAGAAAATGTAGTTATGATAAATATGTTAATCCTATTGTATACAAATGTAATGATATGATACTGCTAAAGAATGAAAATTGTAATAAATTTCAGAATGTTTATAATGGTCCATTTAGAGTTATTGAAGATATTTCACCAAATGTACGCATATTGAAAGATAATAAAATTGAAACTGTTCACAAAAATAGAACGAAGCTATTCAGAGAATAATATTTTAAATAATGTTTTGTACCATTATAAGATTGTATTTTTGTATATTACATTTAGCACTCATTTTTTTTATGTATCATTGCAAAAATAAAGCAACTCTGTGGCTTTATTTTTTTTGAAAAGGAAAGGAGGTGTAGCATAGATATAATTAACCTTATAATGTATGTTAGTATTTAAGTCATATTATTCATTATTATAACACACAATATATTCGGACGTCAAACAAATAACGTCTTTAATTTCACCCGATCTCCCATCCTTACACCTTATCAGACACGCCGACACGCCGATCATGTCGAGGTGGAAGGGCAACTTTACCAAGCCTATCGGGAGTGCAAGCTAGCTCTGCAGCT
>DWPP01000537.1:0-11011 GCA_018251735.1 Eantis mithridates tamenund
ATTAGACTGCGATAAACTTATAACTTTTGACAGAACGAAGTCTGTCGGGGCATCTAGTACATGTACAAATGTCACTCTGGCATGCCATACAAAAGACGGATTTAAAGCGGAGCCGAATTTCAAATATTTATTTTTTATAAATAAAATTAAATAAAAAAACATGCAGATTGCAGGCATGGATTCGATTCACAGTGCAACAGAAACTTTATGATGAATACGGTTTCTTGACTGGGTATTAATTATGTATGCATGAGTTCATGGCACCTCGATACTGGATATTATTGTGTGCGACTACGAATATGAAGCCTATGTTATTTTAACCAATTGGTTGTTTTCATCTTAAACTCTAACCAACTTTAAACAATATCGACATACTTTGAATCTGAGAACGATAGAGGCACTGCCTCATTAAGTATAAACCCTTTAGTAGCTTTAGAATTGTAGTACAATAAAAATATCCTATGATCCTTTAGGAGATACTTAGGTATAATTCCTAATTTAAGTATTACATATTAGCAGAAATTTACTAGTAGGTACTTTCCTTGCGCAAAGGTAACGTTTTTGAAATCCAACTCTATGTAGGAACAGCGTGTCAGTAAACTACTCGTAGCATGCAATATACCTCCACACGACACACATTCCTGTCACATAGCTATGCGGCGCGGTGCATTCTAAGGAGTTGTCACTCGGAATGCACAGGCGACAGGCATTGTGGACTGCATTGCGTATACTAACGAGAAATATATTTTTATTTTTCGATTGCCACATACGTGTAGTCACAATTCTTACGATTTCCTGTAGATTTCGTATTGTATATCCTAAAGAACCCAAAGTGTAATTAATTCTAGTCGTTATGACTTACATTTTTGCCCCTTTAATTTTAATAGTGGAGAATAAATAAAATTCATTTTAATGGAGCAACAATTTATTTTATTTAAATATATCCGGACACAGGTTTTTCCAGGAAACTAAAGGGATATTTAGAGGTAGGGACATTTCATTTCGAATTATACTAATGTTATCAATCGTAATCTAATCTACATATCATTTAAATATTTCCAATCGGAATGGGCCTTTATTTTCGGATGGTTGAAATTCCGAGTTGGATGCAATAAATAATTTCCCGATCGAAAATTAATTCCGCGAGTCAGACTAACAAGTAAAACGCGTCGAGAATCCAACCCACCCACCGCTTCCCCGAGAGAAATGTCTAATTGGGTCAGATGGGCCCTTTGTTAACCCTTTGCCCAAACTGGCACAATAGGGGCCCGTCGGACCTGTAGTAATTTTAACCGTGGAACGCCCGATCATTCCTAACAGATCACTATTGACACTTGGTAAATCTATTTTGCATTCAAACTTGGTGATTTATTCAATTTGATGCCAACGTGTCAAATTGCGAGTCGCTCAGGAGATTGAACACGATTGGCGGCTTTTGAGCCTTATCACGGTTCAATTTTGGACATCGCTATTACGAAGGGTCCCGTTACAGATAACGTAATGTAAAGAAAGTTTCATCTTGAAAACGCTGTGGGTATTTTTAATATTCTTATCGTTGGATTCGGTTGAATTATTTTTTGTGATATCGGTCTCTTTTTAACAACACAAGATAATGATCTTGTGTTTAAAAAGGCTAGCATAGCATAGCGTATTTTATTTCGCCAAGCAAGTTCAAAATACGAAGTACATAAAACTCAAAACGGACACTGAAAGTTGCAAACAATTTGCCAATCCAAAAGCAAACACTTAATATACCCGAAGAATCAAATCTTGTGTCAAGACACCTTGTGTCAAGCCATCATATTACATATGATAAGGATGTGACATGTGAAAATGTCAAACGTAAGTGAATGTAGAAATCAAAATTCGGTCAACATTTTATTCATCAATAACTCATCCTGGCTACTAATGGACACGATTCACCTCTTGAGGATGAGAAGACTTATGGCCACAGTTCACCATACTGACATATCTCCAAGATCATTTTGGCCAATTTATGGGCAGGTTTCAGCTCGATGCAATTAGTAATAACTATATACAATTTTTTATAGTACAGGTTTTAGTCCCGGACACGAAATGAATCTGACGCTAAACCAACTTAGATATAACTGCTTTCAACATAAGATTGAGAGTGACTTATTACTCACAATTTGGGTCAGATCTCGTACATTAATCGAAGCTCAACAAATGACTCCTTAATTTTAATTCACTCCCAAATCGGAGGGTTGGCTAGGGTTACCAATAATATTTATAGGAACAGTATTACATTGTTTACATTACAACTTTAACTTTAAAACAAAATTAATGTTTTCAAAATGACAAAATTCACAAACAACTATCAACTGGCCTGTTCAAAAAGTAAACTTGAACACTATCCACGGAACTACCGCCTATTACTAAGCAAACATTAACATATCTAAAACATAAGTAAAATAAAAAAAAAATCAGGTTTTTTAAAATACTGTTCAATTTACTTTTACAGCATAGGTACTGTAAGAGTACTTTATTTGTTATATAAATAAGTTGACAGCCCTGGTTGGTTTCTGCTTTTACATTATTAATTCTATCTCGCTAATTAATATTTAATTAATAAATGAGTTGACTCAACTTCAACACAAACTTGGAGAGGCCTACGTCCAGCAATGGATTGTAGATAATAGGAATAATATGATAAACGGATATGAAATGATGATGATGATTTCAAATTAGCAAGATTTCTGTCTTCTCATCTGATATCCACAAAATAGGCAGGCGTATTCGGGGTAATTGCTAATGGCAAAAATTTGCGCTTCTGTGCTTCGAAGGGCACGCTTCGTGGTCTTGGTAACTACTATCTATTGATATTAGGATTACTCATATCAATAGATATATATAAAAATGATTTTATGTGTGTATATATATATATATGTATATATTAGTATTTATGTACATATGTATTTGTATTTATTTGTATTAATATCATATTTAATTTGTTGTGTGTTTGTACAGTATTATCTGCCTTTTTACTATTCAAATTTTCCGCTCGCAGGTCTGCTGGAAGAAATTCCTTAAGGAATAAGCAGTACCTTTGTAAAACCTGTATTTTAATACTTGTGTATAACTTTCTTTCTCTGTACAAAAACTATTAAATAAATAAATTAATTGTATTTGACTATGGTACCCTGTTGTTGTATCAGTTGATCTATTCAACAATAATTAGGAATGTTTATAAATACATGGCATTATCCTTTTAAATAGTGCGATTATTTTATTTTAATTCTGTATTTCTTATTTTGGTTACGTAATTTCTTTGCATATCTAACAAAGGCGCACATAGATTGAACTAAATGAAATCATTATTATGAAATTCTTGAACTCATATTTGAACAAATTAATGATTTTGTATTAATATTTTGTTATGGTGGTACCATTCTGGTTAGTTCCACAGAGAATTGTCACATAAAACTATACAGGGTGCTATAAATAACAGTGTATATTTTTTATGGTGGCCTTATCAAACAAACACCCTTGAGTTTTAATTAAAAATGGATAAGATTATAGGCCAAAGCTAGGGCTGCCATCTATGCTATTTAAAAAAAACTAAGGATCGCTGATGAAAGAAATTCAACCATAATTAAATGTAGAATAAACTGTTTACAAAAGAGTACAAGTAGGTAATATTTACTCTATTTTCATTGTGACTTTAAAATATTAGTATTTTGCGTAATTTTTATCATTCCAATTCATCTCATAAAATAATTATAAATAATATAAAAAATTGATAAGTTATTATTGTAATGCACATCATAAAATCATATGAAATCAATGTTTAACCAAAATTCAAGCTTGTGAAAAAATAGGATGAGTTTGAAATTTGACATTTAACAAATTACCTTTTACCATACTCATCCTGTTAATTGTTTTACTACATACAAAATTATTCCTATAAAATGATAAGTTTTACAAGAATCCTAGTTGTTAAGTAATTAATGTTGATAAGCAACATTGAATAGTATCAGTAAAATGCTTGTAGTTGTACAATAGGCACTTCAGTTTTATGAAATACTGTATGTATCAGCCCTAAAAATGTATTGTATCAGCCCTAAATAAAGCTTTTTCATGTACATACAACATTGATAGTGTTAATAACTTGACATCATTTATCACATACATGTAATCAGTAATGGATGATTACAATCAGAGATGTTAGTTTGAGGTTAGCTAATGTAGACAAGTCATATTAGGATTTTATACAAAAAACACAGTTACATGAAAAGGATTTTGATAAAGTATTTGCCTTAATGATGTTGCCGACAGTTGTATCAATACTATGTTTATTTGAATTGTCATTTATAACTAATGTTTTTGGTATAAAGAACTATTAAACTTTATTGCACTGCTCTGTATCTGAATATAATTCAATATTTAGATATTGTACTGTTGATTTAAATCTAGGAATATTTATCAGATATTGGCTGGTAAAAACATAGAAGGTATTCACATTAATAACAAAGAGAAACTAATGTTTTTTGGACATTAGTAACATAGCTATCTAACTGAATTTCAATTTCTAGTTTCAATGTAATAATGTTCCTAGATAACATTTTCCTAGATAACATGTTTAAAAATTCAAATTTATTCATGTGTCTATATTAATCTTGCCTTATACTGTGAAGCAAAATGTTATAGCTTAGTTACCTGAACATATGCGTCAACCATTGTGTGGTCTCCGTGGCAAGGTGTACCCCTAATCTGGCTTTGTGAGTTCTTTCTAGTCTTGCAAAGAGAGCCCATATACTGTGCGAAAGAATGGCCGCGCGAGTAACGCCGTCTGTAGGCAATAACGGCGGGTCAACACTATCACAAATAGGGTCCGTTTGCAGCACTAAATCTTCCAAGATTTTCAGAATCTCCTCCATAGGCATTTCTTCAGGCTCAAAGATACCCCGTCGTAGTTTCCTAGGCTCCGGCTTTTTCTCTTCTTCCACAACCTCCGTCGCATTCGCCACCGCCTCCAGCCTGCCGACCACCTCAGAAACTTGGAACTCCAGACCGCCGAACGGGCGCCGGTCCTGTTTAAACGAAGATATAAGATCCAACGTAACAAAAAAATAATAGTTTATAGAAAAATAGTTCCTTACCGAGTCTGATGGCTCATCGCTCCCAGGGCTGGGCTTGTTGGACTCTATTTCTGATGGCGTGGAGTCTTCCATTGTGCGTGGCGAATTTTTCGCAAATTCTCAACAATACCAACAAGAATTTGTAAACGTCACTCGAATTCAATGTTTTGACATAATTGACATTTTGATAGCCTTTTAAGAAGGAATTTTTCTAGTCAAGGAATCCACAGTTTTGGCTTAAGTTTTTTGTGTCACTTCGCTTTAGCCAATCGCAACCCACTATTGGACATAAGCTATTAAAATTTTACTTACGTACATTGAAATTGAAAGAGTGTACGTTAATCTTAGTACATAACCGCTAATAAATACAAAATAAACGAAGTAGAGTAATTTTCTCACAGTCTGCGACACGTAAATAGTGACATTAAGCTGACGTTTTGACATTGACATGTTTAATAGTTGAGCTTGTTGACAATTTGTGGATTGTGTTGATTTAATTGGGTTTTAAATCCCAATTTTTGGAAAAATATTCAACATGTCTTTAGCAAAACTATTTTCGGTGACCACGCGAGGTAAGTTACATTTTTCTGGTATTCTTGTTTAAGATAATTTCAGTATAGTACGAAAGACATGAAAAATTAAGTTACGCAACTAAAATTTCTAACCTTACATAGGTTTTGACAGTAACGTAAAAATAGAAGTAATTTGTTTAGGAATTTAATATAGACAATTATAATACGTAATTCGTAAATTAGTAAAACGAAAATGGGTTTGCATTAAAGGGAAAGTACGAAGTCTGTTAAAAATACCATTGTACGACTAGTAAATAAATATTTTAGACTGAGGTTGTTAATAATTAAAGTTTCAGTACCGAATTTCCCAAAACGCAGTTTTGAATATGCAAATGTAATAAAGGATCAACGTAATAGAAATGACATCTTGAGTTTAGATAACAGACACATATAGATAGGCAATTCATAAGATATTTAGTTACTTTATCATAAATTTTGAATAAAAATTGATTACCATTTTCAGTGCGTACATCTGGGGCCTGCAGTGTGCTATGTAGGCATGCTCCCTACAGCACAGAGGGTAAGGCAGAGAAGGTGTATCCACCAAATGTTCCAGGCTTCAAGTATGTGAATGCTGAGGATCCAGACATGAGCCTAAAGGCTATGTCAGACAGGGCTGCACAGACAATGTTCTGGACTGAGCTTGCTAGGGGGTTTGCTGTCACCCTTGCTCATATTTTTAAGGTATGTCTTATATATCAATATCAAGCAAGACTTATTTGTGATAAAAATGAAATGAATATGCTGGACCTCTGATTCTAGTAAAACATGTTATATGTTATAGACTAACTAGAGAGATGTTTTACATTAAAAAAAAAAAAAATTGTCTTTAAATATTACTTAAATTTATGTGAACTTGTTAGGTTTATTTAAAAGCTTACTGTTCATGTATGTTATCTGAAATTATAAATCAAAATTATTATTGCTAGTAAACAATTAAGTTAACAATATATTTTGTAATAATCAAATGATCAAAATAATATATCAGTTATTCCTATTATAATTTGGTTTGGGTCTTTGTTTTATTGTCTTTGTGTGTGTCTATCGTCTCCTGCCTAGGGGGTTAATATGAAGTGTGATTGTTTTTTTTTCATTTTAGAATTCTATTTATGCTTGTAGGAGCCAGCAACAATAAACTATCCATTTGAAAAAGGTCCCCTGTCACCACGTTTCAGAGGAGAGCATGCCCTGCGTAGATACCCTTCTGGTGAAGAGAGATGCATTGCTTGCAAGCTGTGTGAAGCCATCTGTCCAGCTCAGGTATCCATCATGAAAAACATTAACACAGTATATTATTAAAGAATATTTGTTTTCACTTTTACTTGTCATATCTGTTTAGTAGTGTAAGGCCGGCGAGCAGTGAGCGGCCTGCGCATGGCGAGTGGCGGTGAGTGCGACCACAATTTATGCCCCGGCCGTGGTTGGCCTCCCGCCAACATCCCGCCAACTCACTCGTTAGCCCCTGAAGCAGCCCACGACATAATAGTTTTGCCGTTCTACGGAGATCGTTTAATCCACTTGTTTGTATTTATTCACAAAACTAGAACACTAGTCACTTCACGTTCTTATTTCTGTTCACATTCTATTTTGGTCACAATTTGCATCACATTTTCATGAATCATATTTTGTTACATTTGATTTATGGTTGTTTATATAAAATTGTTTATAACCGTATATAAAATTTAAATCTAATAACAAGATTGTTTAAAATAATTGGATCCAATTTGTCGAGTACTTAACGACTAGTCGCTTAATTAACCAAATAAAGTAAAGATCGTACTGATTTTGGACCATTGCTAAGCCTTAATTGGGGTTTTTGGACTAATCGTTGATCGTTAGATACAGTTGGTCCTAAAAATAAAACTTATAGAAGCGTGCGTGAGAAGGTTTCGAATGACTTGAATAGCCGGCGAGAATGAGGTCATTTCCCTTTCATTGCTGTTTTAGTCGGACTTTATTTTTACTCATAAAGTGGGTTACAGAATTATGCGAGGCTAGGACTTTGAGAAAGTTTGTTGTCGGTATCTCGTTAAAAATATGGTTATGTTTTTGTTTTCCAGGACTAGGAAATACGGCTCACGTTAAAAGAAGTGAAATAACAAAGTATCCTGACTTTTGGATTATTAAGCTATCAGTATCGTATTGTTAAATTTAATCACTTTTTGATGAAATCTTTACGTGCTGTCGAACACGAAGTTGTTGATCTAAGTACCAGAGATTGCTGATTTGGATGATTAGACTTCAATTTAATGATGACAAAATTAATGTAGAATAAACCTTAAAAGAGGACATGAAATATTTAATCTCATATTAGTTTGACTTTAAAATGTCAATATATCTTGTCAAATGAACCATTCACTTGCGAGCGTGATTTTTTTTACTTTTATATTTTTTATGTGTATTTTAAAATATTAGCTTGAATTATGCTAATGTAAATATGAATCAGGTTCCTGTTTCATAGTCTTCTATTCACGTAATTGTCGTTAAGAGACTTTTACGGTTTACGAAAATTTAATATTTCACACAATAATATATAAATTAAATATTATGATAAAAGTTTTAATGATTTAAGAATTTTATATTGATGTTCTTAATCAATCAGGTATTCGGTATGTTGTCGTTATGGTCGTTTAAGACAGGAGGGTTTGAGAACGTGTCTGGTGAGTGAGGTTTAGCAGTGTTACAAGAAATCTTAGTGATAAGTTGTAGGCAGTCGGAGAAGTGCGGGCGTGTGGTGATCGGGGGGTCGAGCACCTGCGCTAGATGCACGGTGCACAGTGCAGCCGCCGCGCCAGCCAGTCTGGCGCCTATCACCCGCCCCCGCGACATTGCTGCCACCCGATAAACCCACTCTACGCCCGCGCTTGTTTTCAACTTTGATTGATAATTTGTTATTGGAGTGCGTATCCCGTTTCAAAAACATTACAATGTTCTATTTAATAGCTTGTTGTCATCATATATACATAAAGGTTACTTTAGTTTAAAGATAAAGCAATACTTAGCGTAAAAAAAACAAAATACGTGTTGTTTTTCGATTAATATTCGATTTATTGTGACCAAATAAACTAGTAAGCTTATTGCAAGTTTTATACTTTACAGGGAATAGCGTGGATAAGATATTCTTAAATAAGATATATGTATGTATTGTACATTAATTTTAAGAAAAATACATACGTATCTTCACGCCAGGTCCCCTACGGGGTAGGCAGAATGAATGTGGTAATGAATGTGGAAGAAGCACGGCAGGTCTGTAAGGATAGAGATGTTTGGCACTCCGTGCTCTCTGCCTACCCCCGTAATTTTAAGAAACAGATTTTTAAAAAGGATGAAATGACATGAATGAAGAAGGGACAGAGTGGGAGGCAATAATCAATCACCAAAATTTGGCGAATCATGTAGAGGCATTGTCAATTTCGACTCAATTGCGTAGGTGTTGTTTTGTTCCGTAGCAAAATAGTGTAGAGTTCGCAACACCGCCCCCACGCGGGCTACCGGAAGCGCCAGTCATTAGTAGCTATTCTTCTGTGTCTAAACTTTCAGTGTTTATACCGTACGGAATATACGTTTTTCCAACGAATGGTTTACTGTTCCGATTGCTTCCGGCCATATTGCTTATAATATTTCGGTTGTTTGGTAGACATTGATGATTTTACTGTACAAATTATTATTTTCAACTTTTTATTGACTAGCTGTTTGCATTATAATTAACTTCATCTGGATTTGAGATTGGATGGCTCGATTGATTCAAGTAGAGCGATATTGACACTTGCAATTAGAAGTTTGGTACGCCTTTTATCGGTCCTATGCAATTATAAAATGTTTTTTTTTTTCTCCCGGTATTCTTAGATTTATAGAAGTAATTTAATCCAATGAAAATAATGTAATAATTAGTATTAATCAAAAGTATTTTTGTATATCTTATAATGAATTAAGATCTTATTTGAATCTTGCTGGTGAGTACAGTATTCGTAAGTACATGTGATGTGCCCGATTTGACTACACAATTTGATATAAAATTGCATTGATATTTATCTGGACAGTGCAAATAAAATGATGTACGAGTTTAATAATAAGATTCAGCTTTATAAGAAATTATGTTAGAATTCTAGTGTAAATATTTTCAAATATAAATGTTAATTTGCTAAAAAGTGTTTGCTCTTGATACGAGTTCAAACAGCGTGTGGTACGTAGTGGGACAAAATTCAAGTGAAAATGGCAATGAAATTCTTAATCTGAATACATATTCTGCTCTTTGCTTACAGTTTCATTTAATATTTTCTTTATCTATGTCTCAAGAAGAAAAATATTAGTAAGATTTAATGTTGTACAAACTTGAGTGTTATTTGCCTAACCATAAAATTCGCGACAGAGTGACTCACGGTATATACGAATGTTTTTAAGAATCCGAATACGGGTAGGTAGTATAATATAAGATCTGGTTGGTCCTTGGATGACCTCCGAGATGTGCGTGGGCTGAAAAGGCGCCTCGCTGTATACTTAAACTGAATTATCCGTCGTAAAACTTTCAGCATCAACGACCGCAAAATCAAAAGGTTTGTCCAAGATAACGAGTTTATTAATGCCTATATACAAATTGTAATTTGTACCAAAAAGTCTTTTAATTACAGTTTACTAAAAATTATAATGTTTTTGCAGTATGACGATTATCGCCTCTGAATATTTCTCAATTTTTGTAAAAATAGATCAGTACGAATATTTTTTGTTTTGAATATTGTTTGACTGAGTATTATTTGTAACTTGTTATCTTTTTCAAGTTTATTTCTTGTGTATTAATAATTGTAACAGGGTTTGGCAGTTTCGTAATTCTGATGATACTTCATAAGATAAGTTATCCCATATCTAATCCGTCCTAATAATTTGCATTTAGTAATTCGCTTATGCTATCCTGTGATTACTTGTAGGTATAATTTTCAAGACACTTAAAAATTGTATGTTGAGACTGGGTACAGCTACAACAAGTGTAAAGATAACATAGGTAAACTGTACTTGTTTTTCTCAGAATTAAATACTACTTTTAATTATATTTTTCATAGCACTAGTACATAGCCCCAATGGAACCTAAAGCCTTTTGTTTAACATAAATGTTATTAATACAAAGTACAGATAGTAGTAGGAACGTCAATAAATTAATGAATAGTCCTTCATGAATTGTTTCGCAGCAATATGTACATATTCCTTTAGCTAGTGACCTAACCATTTCACGACATAAGTCGGTGAGTTAATTTGACTCATGAAAGTAACTCGTGACATAAATTGATTCACCATGAGAGATCTCAATAAAATGACTATGAAAGTGAAACAGTAGTCACGAATATATTT
>DWPP01000538.1:0-11009 GCA_018251735.1 Eantis mithridates tamenund
GTTGATATTTTCATATAATTATGATGAAGAATTTAAACATTGAAGTAGAAGAAATAACAATATTAGAAATTCATTTAAATCAAACGGAATTCATTAAAACTGATTAGATCTTTAGATACGAATGTCTAAACTGAAAATACTTAAAAATATCAGAAACACACAAATTTAATGATATTTGCATCTTATTTTGACTTCAAATTAAAGATATGAACAGAACTTTAATAGGATTACTCCTTGATATCAAAATAAGATACTAAGCTCAAGGAATCCACTTTCAAACTTAATACAACTAAATCATTATTTAAAATAATAAGTTCTTGCTTAGTAACTGTAGTCAAGGCATGATACTAATATTTTGAACTCCCAAAATAAAAAAAAAAGTTTAATACTACCTTCATAAATACATGGAATGTTAATTGGATTGTTTTATTTATTTGAACCCATAAAAGTCAGTTATTTTAAACATTTATTAAATTATATTTTTCAATAAATTAAAAAAATATTTCAATTACAAATGAAATTATTTATTTAAACCACATTCCTGTTACAAAATATTTTAACACTTAATCAAAATAGTGAAAAGTAGTACCTACTGTAATGCCATTTCAGAATTTTCATATACATAATTTTTATTGGCCTATCGTGTCACCATTAACATATACATCAAAACAGTTCAAAATCGATAAAAAATGAAATTTGAAAGTGGATACCATAGCAAAGCATAACGCCAATGTTAGTAGCAGTCGGCTAGCGGCACGCGTGTTTATGCGTGTTTCTGTGTGTGTGTGTGTATGACTCACCTCGTGACGTCTTGCAGGAGCCCCGGCGGCCGAGGGGACCGCTTGAAGCGCTGCTGGGAGACATGCCGCCCCGGTCGTCCACAGGAGACTCTGCAATGACACGATATACCACCTTTAGTCGAATCAAATTGAGTCGTTTATGTCCTACACTATTAAGTTTAGGTCAACATTCTTATTAAAATTTTAACACAAAGCATAATAATGGAGTATCAATTTGTAATCAAAGTAAATTTATTTCGTATTTCACCCTAAAAACCAAAATATAAATCATTAACGTACCTACTTACTTTACTATCACATTGATAATTAACATTTTAGTGTACTAATAACGATCACCACTTGTTGCCAATTCGCGGCAGCGTCGCCACCAATCATAGTGGCATTGGAATATATGTATATGTTATACATATATTTAATTTTATATGATAATACCATGCAATATCTTTAAAACAGAATAAATTTTACTAAAATTATATATGCTGAACAAACTTTATATTTTATAACATGCATACATTGGGTAAAAATTATGAAACAAAACTTTTTATTGACTTAATGAAAACAGAGAGGACATAATATCTGCCAGTTTTATAAAAAATTCACGGCCACTTTTCAGGTAATTTAGAAAGAATTAATTACTACTTTCTTATTTCTGTACTTACGTATATTTTAATTTCCTTTAGTTTCTGAAGTCTTTAAAGTTCGTTACAATTATTAATTATAAATAATAAATATAAACATCCAGGCGTGTAGCGAAAAGCCGAATCTTACCTCTGTAGAGACCGGCTCGTTCGGCGAGGTTGTCCTGCGAGCCGCGGTAGTAGTCACGCCGCATGGTGCCTGCCACGCACACAAACATCACAGCGGGTTGCGGGGGGACTAGCTTAGTGCTAGTGGGGTGTGCTGTTCTATGTATGTCTTCTATTGTATAATTATTGGACTGTGTCTTTATATTTGTAGTAGATTTTTTTTGATTTTTTTATTGAACTTACTGACAGTGATTGTTCAGAGACAACAAAGTAAAATTATGTTGCAATTGTCTATTTGCATGTTACCTTGGTATTAACGTCGGTTTTAATTCTAAAGGTTCTTAAAAAATTATAGTGACAATTTTTTTTTCATGAACAATTCGTCTTGTCCCATTACTGGGCACAGAATTTGCGAATTGTCGGACATCACATAACCTCAAAACATGCTTCGATAAAATTTGTTGTTTTTCAAATTTGATCCCTGCCTGACGTCTTTCTAGTGTCTGTGCACTGGGCACAGACACTAGAAAGACGTCATATCTCAATTTACAACATGTTTTAAATCAACATAATTTCTCTTTCCATCTCAGTTGAGTCAACAGCGCAACCCACTTAATAAACAAAAAATTACTTCGCCCATACACATCAGCAATACTAAAATAATTAAATTAAGTAAACAATACTGCTGATAAGTATTGGCAACACAAAAAACACTAGGCATACTAAAAGTAATTAGTGCAATCAGTTCACTTGAATTAAAACACAAATATGTATGAAAATAACAACAAAAAGGGAATTTTAAGCTTAAAGTCAAATTTAAACTTGCATCAACATAAAATATAAAAAAAAATGCAGTGATTTTTGCATGTTTGGAAAACTGCCCATGCAACATGCACAACATCCAACAAATGTGCATGTGATAATGCTAAAGCTATGTTGATTTTATTTTTATTCATTTAGTTTTTGGAATAGTAATAGTATTTAATAGCATTTTTAGTTTTTTTTTTTGGCAGGTCTGTAACAGTAGAGATATTTGGCACTGTGTGCTCTCTATCCCGTAAGGGTACCTGGCGTGAAAATATGTATCTATTTAGTTTTTGAAAATTTATGTTCTGTTTGTAAATGTATCGAGTTTTGCAAGTTCTATTTTTATATTATATACTCCATATTTGTGTAGTCTATTCGTAATTTTCTGCTGAATATGAATGGTATCAGGGAAAAGTGGAAGGAAAAGTAGGCGGCAGAGTGAATTTATTTAGTATAGAATAAAGGTGTGAATGGACAAAGAAAAGAGAGTGTAATAGAGAGAGGGAGAGGGAGAATGTGGTAAAAGATAATAAGATAAAAACAAGAGAGGGTGAAGTACATGGATAGTGACTAATGTAGGAAGAAAAAGTGTCACTGAGTGAATGAAGTAAGGAAGAAGTGTAAAAAAAAAGATGGAGGTAAAAAATAGGGAGACTGTAGGTGGGATGAGAGTGTGAGGTCTCACCAGTGAGGTTGGTGGAGGAGGGCTGCTTGGAGCCAAGCATGCCCTCGGCAGCCTGCAGCGCGCCACTGTCCACATGTATAGTCTTGGGTCGCGCGCGTCCACCTCCGGCTTTGCTGCGGAGCCGAGCGCCCCCACCCCCGGGGGTTCCGCCCCCGTGGCCCTTCAGCGTGTCGTAGAATTCCGATTTGTCTAGTACTTTCCCCTGAAATGTAAGAGAGTGACTAATTGTAAAGTAATATTAGATTGTTCCACATGTCATTCTTAGGTTTTTTAATAATTTGTTGAATACTGATTTGATCATTTAAACATGTCTTTTTTCGTAAATGTTTGTGTTGCAGCTGACATAAATTGAGACTATTTACAATGTGAAGCAATGTAGTGTGCGATCAATACGTGGATCACCGTTAGCGGCACTTCATGCGTTGTCACGGCGCAAAGACATAACTGATAGACTTCGTTGGCAATCCTATTGGTGATTTTAATATGGATGACGTGGCTGAAGCCAACCACGTCACATTAGCCGTTAATTAACTCATTTCATATTACATATATCCATTGTTCTTGCATTATCCATACCATAGCTTTTTTTCGTCTTATCTAGTATTTTTACTATATGAGCATAGGGGATTTCATAGAGATACGAGTGTTTAGGCTATAATACATCAAGCCGGCCAAGTGTAGATTGGTGGACTTCACATACCTTCATTAACTTTTTTGGAAACATGAATTTGTTAACTTCACTCACCACTGTTAAGTGAAAGATATTTATTTTCATATTTCGGAATTAGATATGCACACTGAGGATATAAACTCAAATCCATCGAGGTCTGATATGAAAGAAGTAAGTTGTGACCGTATCTCGAGTGCAATGACAAGCGGAGCTATAGAGTGCAGTACGACAGACCTCCCGCTCGGCCTCCTCGATGGCCTTCTTCATCTTGTACTGCTGCAGGATGGCCTCGCGACGGCGCGCCTGCTCCTCCTTGCGCGCCAGCTTCAGTTCAGCGGCGGCCTCGTCCCGCGCGCGCCGCGCCGCCGCCGCCGCCTCCGCACGCGCGCGCGCCTCGTCCGCGCGCTGCCGTCGCTGCAGGGAGAGCAACATTATGCGCTCTTTCTTGCGTTCCATCTCCTCTGCTGAATTCTGACAATACATATTTTATTATTATTCATTTCAATTATTAATGCTTTAAACACCTATAAATATTAGACACTTTCATATCTTCATCATACGTTCTTTAAGACATTTGCTGAACTTATTAATTAGCTTATTATTGGACTTTAGACTTAGATAAATCGAGTGAATGAAATTAGTTGCAAGCTGATATGATATAAATACATGATGATTGAATTGGGCGCGCTTACAGATCTCAGCTAATGTACTACGGTTGCACCGCACAAAACATGAACACTTATACAGGACTTGTATATGTCCTGGCACGTACAGAAAAACCAATCCGATAATATATTAAATTAAATTGATATGGTGCAGATACCTAAAATTTCGAGGAATCGTTACAGGCATCGTGTAGATCCGTGAAAAAGTACCTAACATTGGATAGGGTATTATATTAAAATATATAAAATCCATAATGCATATTAATGTATACAGTATGTTTAAGTTGGGCTTCATAATGTCATTTTTTATGTTGAAAATGAATAAAGTAATATTAAGTAATATCCTGAATTCCTGATTTTCATCCTAGGTGTGATTGCCCCTAATTATCTTATTAATTTTAAATTTACGATTCTAGAAAGTAATAGCCATAAATAGTAAATAGACTCAAAACTACAAACAATAATTTTAATTAACAGGGGAATAACATAATAACTTAACAATAAATTTGATTATTAAGTCTAAAATATAGTAAACTCACCGGATCTGGGTTAAGTTCGCCGATGACAAGTGCAGCGGGCTCCGCACTAGGCACTCGTGGAGGACGTTCCCGCGGGGGCGTTTCTCTCCGTTCCTCTCGTTCCAAACGCTCCACACGATCCATACGCTCCACAGGCGAGTCAGTGGGCCGAGGCATGTCAACGCTCGCACGGTGCACCACAAAGTGCTCCTCGCGATCTGTCCACCCTCGTTCGGGACTACGTGGCGCACTGCGAGGCGGACTGTACTCGCGTTCCTTACGAGGCGACCCGCGTTTTGCTCGCAGCGGCGGCTTCGGCCGCTTCGGTTGTTCATTATCAAAGGATATATAGAAGCCCTTCTCATTCGCCTCGCCCTCCTCTTGCTCTGGCTGCTGAAAGGAGTTCCTGCTGAGAGACGGCCGTGTGGGGGAAGGTATGCGGTAGGTGCGTGTGCCAGAGGAGATGTTGAGGCGGTTGATGCCGTGCCGGAGGGCGTCATCCTCCGCGTTACCGATGAAGGAGATATTCTGCGGCTCCATGTCATCGGGTGGCGCATGTAACTGCTGCAGGCTCACCGGCTCCACGCGACGCGACACCTGCTTAATACGAGATTAAAATTCAAATTAAAATTCAGCAGAAACAAAACGTCGTTGTTTAGTAGAAATACGGGTGGAGGGAGAAAACTTTTGCGTTTCATCTACAGTAAATCAGATTACTATAATAATATATTTATCAGAAACATAGGTTATAGGCAATTTACCTCCGGCAGGGAGCCCTGTCGTTGCGGAGTTTTGGAGCGTCGTGGGCTGGCGGCGAGGGGCGGCGACTGCGACACGTACTGGTTGGGGGTCAGCACCGTGTAGCTCAGGTGGTTCTGGTTCTGGGTTTGACTCTGAGGCTGCTGAGGGCTCTCGCGGGCTGTGTCTGTCCCGTTCTGGTACCGATCGTTAAAATGTACCTATAAATGTATTCAACAATTTTGTACTTGATTATATATATATGTATATTTATACAAGAATTTCTCGTTTACAGGTTATCACTTTACAACACCAAAAAAATAACTGCTATTCTGAGTGGCGATTCATATAAGGCATACTGAGCTATAAACAGAAAACAAATTTGTATTTAGATGTCACATCCCAAAAAAGAAATAATGGCAATCTTACTATTTTCACTTATCTCAACACTTGGTTGAGGGAAGTTCTAAAATATTTATAATTGATGTGGACAAAAGTCATCATAACATTTAGATTACTCACAAATAAGATTTTATTATGGATGGTGTTGGTTATGGAATAGGTTCAATTTTGTCGGATGAAATAGGTTCAGTAAGTAATGAGCATGATAACATTAAGAAAATGTAGTGTATGAGAAGCGTTATCAGGGTAGATGGAAGCCAGGCATGCTTGCAGAACACTGTTGAGAGCTCTAAAGGGATACTACTACAAATGGCTGTAAGAGGAAAGTATTGTTACGAAAAAAAAAATTTTTTTTAATGTAAAATAAGAGTTTAATGTTACTTCTTCATACATACATAAAATCCTTAAATGTGTTTTACTTTTAAACTTGATGTTATATATTTTTAGTTTAATATTTCAAATACTTTTATGATAGCGAATTATAATTACATACTGCAAGTCTAGTGAAAATTACTAATTTTTACTTTGTTGTATAGATATTTAAATTTTAATGATAAACCAATGCCATCTTATAATCTTTAGATTTATGAATATAAAGAAATATATTTAAGCTACCTGGAAAGGCTGATTCCCTCGGTCATGTAGTACGAAGCCCTGCGGCGTCCAGGTCCTCTCGGGGGGTTGTGGCGAGGGGGACTTCCACGTTCGCGCTGGAGGCTCGTGGGGTGGCGTAAACTGCTGCTGGTTTTGCTGGTGAAGCTGAAAATATAAATGGAAAAATTCGACATATTACCGGTAATTAACAAACTATTTCTAAATCTATATAGGATTTAAAATTTTGATATTGGTTTATAAGAAATTTAACACATCTTGAAGCCCAAAAGCTATGAGTGTGTGCACCTTGTGTCCTTTCTGTCATGTTTAAATGTTATACAAATCGATAAATTAAAGGGTTGAAGAATCACAACACAATTTTGATCGATGAAATTAAGCTAGCCTGATCATTGTGACTGAATTATCCTTCACGGATCGTAAACTTTCTCGCCCTGTACTAGACAAATCTACTAGTCAAATAAAACACATTGAAAAACTATGCAGGACATAAATAAGTAATGTTCCAATCTACGAACCTTTCAAATCTTCCAACTTTTCTTCCCCCTAATTAAAATAATCGTGAGATGGGGTCATAGTATCCCTTGAAGCCGTACTTGTAGCGCGGTATGATTGGTATAATATGAAGGCACCTAATGCACCTCTAAGAATTGAAGTCAAATAATAGGGAAAACACTAACCTGAACCCGGAGAAAACGGACAAATTTGTGTGTGAGAGAACTCTTATATTTTTCCGTGCATTAAAGTTAAGTGAGGCTACAAAATAATGTATGATGTCTTTCCTAGTGTAATGCCAACCTGCCAGCCTCTCAACTCGGCGTTCTCCTGCGCATGTTGTGCCCAGGTCCTTCTTTGCGGGGGTGCTGGACTATCGTGCAAGAAGAATTGCCTGCCAAATTCCTCTTCCCTATACTGGAATTGGTTCTGTGGCGGTGCCTGCGGTTGGTATCCCTCGAAGCCGTAGTAGTCGCGCGGTATGTGCGGCGTGGAACCGAACGCGCTGAGTGCGCCGCGCGACACATTGTGCTGTGAGCTGAATTGGCTGTGCTGGAAACGTTGCGTGGGGTTAGCAGGAATGGTCAGTTAAAACGATCAGCGAAATATACCAGCCTATATATTATGCACATAATTATATGTTACTTATAGTCTGCTTACTAATTATTTATTGGTTAAGTGAGCCCAATTCATTTTTGTTTAATGTTTATGCATTTTTTTTTTGCAGTAATAAAGGCTTACAAAAATATAAAGGGAGAATTTTGTTAAAGTATTTCATAAAGTATTAAAGTAATTTATTTTGTATTTTTAATTAAATTTGCTGTAAATTAGCAGCTTTAATATGGTATGGAAACATAATAATATTGTCTCATTCTTATTATACATTGTATACAAATATTTTTTCTTTGTAAAATGAAACATGGCTTGGTATAGTTTCGCTTATCGCAATCTGTGTAGCTTAGTAGACAAATTATGCAATGTTTATTAATGTTCACTACATACATAGCTTATGAAAATGACTAATGATTAACACATTCACATTATAATTTAAAAAAATATTTTAACTACGCTACGAATTAATCAATACGGCAAACACAGAAACAATTATTGTTATAAAGTGAAAATCAAATAATAATATAATTATTTTGTACACTAGATAGTGTTAGTAAACATTAAATATTCGTTTAGAAGGTTTTGCTTCAATACCTTTGCTTTGGAAGCTTGTTATATATCACCAATGCAGTTTTTCTGCTAATACATAAATTTTATGATACATTAAAAAACTCACCAATTGTGGAATGTTTGGTTGATAGGCTTGTTGGAAGGGTGACTGGGACGGCTGGGGAGGTTGTTGGAACAGCTGCTTCGCTTGCTGTTGTTGTTGCAACTGTTGCTGCTGTTGCAACTGTTGTTGCTGCTGCTGCTGTTGCAACTGTTGCTGCTGCTGCTGGATTTGCTGTTGCAACTGTTGCTGTTGTTGTTGGAGCTGTTGCTGTTGCTGCTGGTGTTGTTGCTGTTGTTGTTGTTGCTGTAACTGGTTCTGCTGGCTGGCGAGCCGCGCTATGTCGCTCTGTATGTCCTGTAGACTGGAGTTCATTCTGCAGTAATTAGACACTAGATTTCACCAGCTGTCTGGTTAACGTTTTATTTATAAGTGATTTTTTATAAAACATCTTGTGATTAATTTCAAATAATTATTAATTAGTCATATATGATATTTCTTGTCGTAAAAAATGCTAGACACAAAGACAGGGACAAAAATATTTTTTCACGATTGTCATTCATCATTATAATTTCTGCGCCGTTGAGAATCGAACAGTTTGTGATAAATGAAATAAAGTAAGCTCTTACTTCGTACAAGTTCTTACTTCTTTTTGTAGGTGTGGAAAGACCTGCTTTTCGTCTATCCGGTGGATGGATCCTTACCGATCGAGGCAGGAGATACAGGCCATAAGTTTGCTTTCTGCGCCCTATACACAGGCGGTGCATAGCGATTACTGTAAAGTCCTCCTCTCCGCCGCTTCTTTGCGGAGCATGACGCACTCCGCAAAGGCCGTCACCATTGTTTAAAACGTCTCGTCGTCAACCATGCATTTGAGCACGGTCAGCAGCGAGAAGTCATTCTCCACGAGTTTCAAGTTAATTCCAAGTTCTACCCACTCAAGCTGTAGTATTGATTTAAGGTCGTGCAATAGATTTATTATAAAACTTACTTTGCAATGGACTGCTGGTACTGCTCCAAGGCGACTGTGTCCGCTGTTTGATTGGGCGCTTCCACCACCGTTTCCTGGATAAGTCATAAAATATTTAATAATTTATGTAATACTTTTCAGTAATTCATTATATGATTAAATATTGTTGTGAAATTGAGTAATAGAATAATATCTTATTTATAAAATTCTCAGTGTTAGCTGCCGTACTCCTCGGGAACGGTTTGTCCGATTCTTATGAATTTGTATCTATATATTCGATATAATCGGTTATAATCTTATTTTTCATAAGTGAAAGTGTGATCTAACGTAAAAAGATTTTGTTACTTAATTTTTAATAGTTTGGATTTAAAAAATACATACAAACCGAAATTTTCACTTACAAGCCCTATTTTTTAGAAGTGATATCAGTACTTCAAAATATTTATAAATTTTTATCTTTCTACTCTCCGCTGTAGAAATAATTTCTATGACAAAACAACGTTTGCCTGGTAGTATCTATGTGTTTTGAAAGTTACTTACATGTAATTATCACGAAAAGTAAGTCAAAATTTGAACGTAACACGCCATATTGCCAACCAACCTAGCTCGCTCGTAAGATCCTTGTCAATTGATTGACGTAGCACAACTTTTGTTACGAAATGTTAAATTTTCATATCATGTTATCGCTTGCATGCTAATACGTAATTCACACTACATGATATTCAATTGTATTGACGACCCTTACGTATAAAGGAAGGAAAAAAATTGGGTAAGGAATTAAAATTTCTCTATCTCGTCTGGGAGTAGTGTTCCTGTCTCTGTGTCTATAGTTCCCACGATTTAGGGTATCCTAGAGTGGAAGTGCGTTCATTATTTATGTAGCAAAGCCTACTGTTTGTCGTTTAAAGATATTAACGCGCTTTTATTAGCTTGGGTTGTGTGTATGTATGTATGTGTGTAATGTGTATGTATGTAACGGAATCTTTGGATACAATTTTCATCAACTTCTAGAAGTCTGATTAATTTGAAACTTCGTACACGTATAAAGGACTGAGGGCAATACAATATTATGAAAAAAAAAGATAAGTGTAAAAAAGCGTGGGTCGTGGGGTCTCAATAGATTATTTAAAAAGCACCCCAAACTTTTTAAAATCGTAATATGTTATTATTACTTATTTTTATCTTTTTATAAAAGCGTGTGTTTTAGTTTTTTTAACTACAATTTACTTTAATTC
Organism: Eantis mithridates tamenund; assembly: GCA_018251735.1. Lineage (NCBI taxonomy): Eukaryota > Metazoa > Arthropoda > Insecta > Lepidoptera > Hesperiidae > Eantis > Eantis mithridates. The sequence continues at coordinate 10,566 of DWPP01000538.1, forward strand.
ATATATGTATATAAGTACATTCATATACGTATGGTTCATACGGTCATGGCTGTATGTGGTTTAGGCGTGCAAATCTACGGTATTTATGCCTTAAGCCGTACGCTTATGCGTAGTAATGCCGTAATGCTTAGTTATAAATTCATTACACTTAATTATAAAGTAACTAGTGAAGGCTCGAGGTTTCATCAGCTTACAGTTTTATTACCAGTGTACCTCATGAATGTACCTACCATACACATTTTTTTTTACAAATTGGCTACGTAGTTTCAGAGATTGTAGTCAAAATAGTGCCGTGAAATAGTAGTTATATGAACAATTATTTTCAGTGTAGTATATTATATAGGTACTCAAAGCTTCCAGGAGAAATTCCCTAAACGATGGTTCGAGCCGCGTCTTAATCGCATTAGTAGTTTTCTTTGACCTTTGAGCACAAACAGACAGTTG
>DWPP01000539.1:0-11005 GCA_018251735.1 Eantis mithridates tamenund
TGAAGTTTTATAGTGACGATAGACGAGTACGTGTATGGAGAAGGGAAGGAGAACGTTTTTCCGAACCATGCATCCATGAAACTGACCGTTTTGGGGGTCCAAGTGTTATGGTTTAGGGTGGAATAAGTTTGCTAGGTAGAACAGAGCTGGTAATTCTGGATAGAGGTACCGTAACCGCCGCTAGATACGTCGAACAAGTAGTCCGGCCTTATATTGTTCCATTTTCACAAAGAATTGGCGCTAACTTTGTTTTAATGCAAGACAACGCTCGCGCTCACACGGCTCTACCACACAGAATGCACTTTCTGATGCCAATATTTCAGTTTTGCCTTGGCCAGCCATGAGTCCAGACCTCAACCCCATTGAACATTTATGGGATCAATAAAAAGAAGCCTCAAAGAAAACTCTAGCAGCATTAACAGTCAAGAATAGCTAATAAACACACTAAAATTGTATTGGGAGCAAACACCGGAACAAAACATAGTGAATCTTATCGAAAGTGTTCCAAATAGACTTATAAAGTGCATACGGAGCAGAGGAGGACCCATACGCTACTAAACTTAGTTCTTCTAAACATGTGGTCCTAGTACAGTGATAAAATTTAAATTTCATTAATCCCATTATTTTACCAAAATAACGTCAAAAACAGTTGTTTGTGTTTTAATTAAAAAAAAAATAAACAAATTATGACATTTTTTAAGCTCACATAATTTATGAATCCCTATTTGAACCATATCTAATTAGAAAAACTGAATAATTGTAAGTATTTTGAAATTAATGCAAAAAAACAGGGTGGGCCCTATTTTGTTTTGAGTAGTTTACAAATATGATAGAAGAAAGTCCGTACGCATAATATTTGTTGATATCGTAAGTTATAAGATTAGCCACTTATTTTCACGATATAGATATATATACGACACGATATATTTCGTTAGATTTTTTAATATTAATTATAAATGTATACATTTTCTATGGCATCATTGAGAATTTTCTAAAATACAATTTTGCATAATGGAATGGCTACAAAAATAATCAATATTATAATCCAGTTTTTCATATTTCCATGACATATATATTTTTTTAATCCTTGTACATTTGTTAATATTTTACTATTTCCATCACAGCGCAGCCCTGGGAGCAGAAGCAAAAACACATCGACGCGATTAAAAGTGATGAACGAGCGACCAGAATAACGACAGAATCGTTCCACTGATGATCTGTTTGCCGGTCGGGTGTGTGAAAATATGGTGTTTTATATTGAGCCCGGGTGCGTTTACACGGATACTGTCGGATAAAATTTGTAACCCGTGACAATCAGTTAGCGGAAAGCGAACAAAACAGCTGCGATCGGAAAATATATTCTCGTTTTATTTTTGTTTACCTATGTATATTGAAAACTGGTACTTCTGTGTTGAGATTATTGACGACGACATCCTAACTATAAATTTAGTATCTCATCATACGGGTCTGCTCTAAATCATGAAATTGCACCCTATTCCATTTTTCTATATTAAACAGAACTGCCCAAAAGAGATTAGATCAAACTAAATAACTAATCCTTAAACGAAAAGTACACACCAGTTAGTAGTTTTTAAACGTGTTTTCTGTTTGGATTTACAGAGGTTTGCCAAATACAAACATAATGTCTACAGACTGACAAAGAAGAAAAGGGATGTGAGGGATAAAATACGAACCAACCAAGTACGATTAAAAAGGTTCGTCCATAAAACACAATACTGAAACACGACAACCCATGGTTCTCAAACAAAAGGACGAAAGGAACAAAGGAAAGTGGAAAACTCACACGTAGATTATTTTTCTTGTCGGCATTAAACTTCTTAATGAGGTTGGCAAAATAATTGTTATAATTATAACACTAGGCAGGTAGACGGGTGCAGCATTAATTAAAAACAGCACAACGGAAAGGCCGCGGTCAGGGAAAACGTAACATAAATAATAACACAAGAAGAGAGCAGAATGTATAAAATATAAAGGGCGAGCGAACAAACTTTTGGATCTCCGTTTCATAACTTTGCTGAGGAACCTTTTTTCGTACCATTATTTCATTCTGCCTCATTTGACTAAAAGAAAGTCCGAGCGAGGCATCCGTGTTATACGTCAGGCCTTCGTTTCAAATATGTATGGAGTTATTACCTCTTACCGAAATACTTTTATATAAATAAAATAGACGTCTACCTTTTCCTCAGCTTTATTCAACTAAGAAACGTATTTTCTACCTACTTTCGCTCCACACGCAAAAATGAGAAGTGTCAACTAGGGGTTGACTTGAACATTATTTTGCTTTTGTTTTTATTAATCGAGTACTTTAGCAGGAATTGGCGAATGTTCACATTGTCACAAATATCTAGCCCAAAGTTAGTTTGCATAGAATTCGGGCGAAAACGATGCCTATCGGAGTATTCTTAGAAAATCGAAGCGCATCAAAGGGTTTTCTTGCGATTAAGATAAAGCTAGACCGTTTGGTCACTTCGGATGTAACATGGTCGCCAAAGAAATATAACCAACAAGCAAATGTTTTTTTTACTATGCATTCTCCATCATTAAAGCTTATGATAACTGTAGTAAGTTCAGTTGATCTTCTCTATTTGTATTGAAAACTGAACCTAAGTCGTCTATAGTTGCCACCAATTTCGTTGGTATAGTTTTATGTGCCTCGAATCCACCACTTTCTAATGCAAAGGTCGTGGGTTCGAATCCCGTTCGAACTAGCTGTGCCGTGCTACAGATATTTGGCACTCCGTACTCTCTGCCTACCTCGTAAGGGTAACCTGGCGTGAAGATATGTGCCGTGCTGAGACTTCGTTCACAGGGCAGTCGATTGAGACGCGATTTTCCCTGCGTCCTGGACATTGTCTTGTAATGTTCTATAACTTCTTTATCTGCTAGTGTAAACCCCATTAAAATTGATCTAGCTGTTTTAAACATTAGCCCGGAGTAAAAAAAAACAGACAAGACAGACATTTATAAAAGGTCAGTCATTTTAAAATTAAACTTTCTATTATTTTATTTCGTTTAAATAGATAGATAACCATTCGCATCCTCCAAGAATGAAATGAGTTGATAACGAAATGCAAAACCTATTCGATTAACATTCATTGCATGGTTCAGGCCATCGGTAGCATATTTCCGTTCAAACAAACATTGTAAGCTATTTCAACTAACGATCTTTCTAAACTAGTTTGTTTGCTAACTAATTTGCATCCTCATTCGTATTGATCGTGCATTTATAGTGTTGACCCGTGTTCGACATTCGTTGATAAATCTTTATGGCGTAGTAAGTAGAAGTACAACATGTCCGTAGAGGGACCTATCGCCCTCATAGCCCGCAGTGCAGCAGTCAAAATTTATTTCAGTTAGGAAGGCGCGGAACATCCGGAATTGGTAACAACCTCAAGAGTAGCAACGCATCTACGTGCCTAAGATAGAAATTATATTTTATTCGAGGTTATACTGGGGCAGTAACCACATAATGTTAGGTAGCAACTTAATACAGGCCTGCAGGCTCATTTGCTAAGTTACTATAAAAAATATAACGGGAGCAATGATCACATAGATTTACTATAGGTACTTAGAGTGATGAATGTGGAAGTAGCACGGCAGGTCTGTAAGGATAAAGATATTTGGCACTCCGTGCTCTCTGCCTACCCCGTAAGGGACCTGGCGTGAAGATGTGTATGTACTTAGGGACTATAGGTCAAAGTAATAAGAAGCCAGCTCTTCTTATTCTTCTTACCCAGCCTTTTTACTTTTCTTATTCCAGCCTCAGCATAGTTGTTGTTAGCTAATTTTTCGATTTGAAGAGCACCACATTTTTAGCTTTCAACTTTACGACTGCAAACAATAACTGTAACTGATACTGGTATATCCTATAAACAATAAACAAAAGCGATCAATATTTGTGATTGCGAAACAATAGCCTCCGTTCTAATAAAATACCAAAGAAATCGCAACAGCATCTACAAGACATAAAAATGTTGCTCACGGATCAAGAACCTGCTCGCAGTTACGTGCAAAGCTTCGGGCTTTAAATCCTTAAGACGTAATCGACGGCCAATTTATAAGGCTTCCTGCCACTGGATTCCACTAATGATACGGACTTACGAGTTCGGCTTACGAATGAGGTGCTATTCGTTTAAAAAAAAGATTTTTCATCCTAAATTAGATTGAAAGACGTCATGTTAGTAGCATGAAGATTGTACAGTTCGCTCGGGGAGGTTATTACCGCCGTCCTCATAAACCACAGTGACTTCATGACGCATTCAATTCTATTTCATTTGATATTGCACATGGGTTTGAATGGGTTATAGTAACTACCTTAAGATAGGTGGTCTGATGAGTGTCACCCGCTTTCACTTTGAAAACAGAGCTGTGCTGATGCCAGATTTACAGAAACGAGGTTCTACAAAATTTTTGTTTACTTGTACGTAGTTCTTTTGACCATATTTTTATAAATCGGTATAGATATGTGTTAAGTTATATAGCTAGACGTAACATCGTATTGGTTCATTTTATGTAATATTGTTTTCACATCAATACTTAAAAAATCAAAGTGACATTGCTTTTTCCTTTGTACTGTAAGTTCGAAATAACCTGTTTATTGTCGGACAAAACTACAAAACAGAGCTGTGCGTTAGTTACTGTACACAATGACACAAATAGTGACATTAAATAATCGTCGAAAGCGCTTAGCAAATTGCTAGTTTACACTAAAACACATCTATTTCTAGTCACATGACATGTTACCGAAGCGGCCGCTAGGTGCTTGTACTATTACAGGTGAGAAAGCGAAAAATCATACTAAGGACCAAAACACATTCTCACATTGACAATCACTGTCTTCAGATAACCCTAAGGCTCTCTTAGATTGTTTTATCAGCGCATTTCGTATTTTTAGTGATCAGGTACATATTGTTCATATCTAACTAAGGCTAACTATAATTCGCTTACCCGGTTATGACAGAATGTAAAAACAGTGATGTAAATATAATCCATCGCTTTGTGACAGTAATAAAAATGACAATATTTATTATTTTATAAGGTAAGCATATAGTTTAGTAAAAGTTAAACATTTTTAAAAGCTTCTCGTATCGATATACCGCTACTGCTATACCGGTACAGGTACCTTATACCATTGTTGGAGGTACGTGCCGCAGTTTATCCGACAAACAGGAAAGCAATAGATAACTAGTATTCGACTGAGAGTTGTATTTTTCGAGCTAACTGAACCGGGAGATACTAAAGCTTAAACAAAAGGCTCTAAAAATAAAATATGATTTCATTGTACTTTAAATAAAATTAAAGCAGTGATAGCTTAGTTGATTTCGTATCAGATTCTCAGATCGGTTTGGGTTCGAATTCATTCTCGTGCATCTACCTACACATTATGTACGTAGCAATTTTATATTAAATACAAGAATTGAAATTTCTACTTGCAGCTCAATGCAGTTTACAAATCAATGTCAGCTAATAACTATTTTGCTAAATAACATTAAATCTCAGACATTGTTAACCCTCAGCTGTTAAAACGTCCCTCATCAGCTAAAAACAAATACGTTAATCAAGCATAGTATATTTGATAACGTCATATACTACTATGATCGCTCAAAAGTAATCAGACGAAAGGAATAATATTCCGCTTAGTAATGTACTGTATCGAGTCTCGAGTGGCGCATAAAAATGCAAAATGTAACCCAGATTCGGTAAACGATCTCGGCGTGATTGAACAACAAACCAACAACTTCTGACAATATTAGCATGGAGGATTTGAAAGTGAAAGGATGGGGGTGATTTGCATCCACCATTTGTTTGCGGATCGGGCGGAATGCTTTCATCTCGAGGCCAACGCCTTTCAACACTCGAAGGAAATCGTGATAACTTAAAACCGTGCTATTGTTGTATTGTTCTTATTCCAATGACTTTCTCATTGAGTTCTTAATACGCTGATAAGAGCGATCACGCTTTCTGATATTAAATAAGATGTTGTATGTATGATGTTTAAGATCACGGCCCTAAATTTTTAATTACTAACATTTACTGTACAAGATTTTCGGTTTCTTACTTAATCTTCATCTGTTAACAGATTGTTAAATTTAATATGAGTAAATAAATAAACAAATCTGCATCCTGTAAATCAATATTATTTGTTAATATAATTTCTACCATCAATTGCATCAAATTTAAAGGTAGGATACATACTAAGGATATACATACATAGGATGTTTACTATTTAAGAACTAAATAGTTGCTAGCAAAAAGTAGTAATAGTTGGTATGACCTCAGTGGTGTTAAACCCCGGCATGTACCAAAAATCTAAATCGTAAATTCGATACCAAAGTAAATAAACGAATACTGTAGAATAGGTAAGTATTAAATATGAAGTCAGCAACTTTCTGAAGACGTTATAGTAGATAATAAAGGGTATTTAACGTTTCACGTAGTTGGCTTACAAACAAATAAGTTGAAAACAGAGCAGGGGATTACAACAGTTTTACGACTAGCTATTTGTTTTTCGGCATTAGCACATTAAACCGTACATAAATATTTGCCAAAACATTAATGATGCCATTTTTCACAATTTATGCGTCATTTGGCCTTCTGTGTTATTCACAAAATGTAATGTAAAACAACAGAAGTCTGTTATAATCTCGTTTATTAAGAAACGTATCCGTTAATTTTGTTTTACGGTTACGCTATAAAATTAGTTTATTGTTTTTAATTGACGTTAATAAAGGAGGATGTTCTATATTCGATTGCATTTTTCTAATATGTTTCAGCAATTTTGACGTTCTTTTTATTTAAAAGGCTTTGAAAGATTCCCGTCCCATTTTTTTTCATATATATTTATATATATTACGAAATCAAAATCAATTAATTAATAATTTATTATTATTTGGTCTGCAAGGATAGAGATACTTGGCATTGCAACCTATCAATAGTTTAAGTATGTAATTCGAAACAAATATCCATTCCAATAAACTTTGCACAGTAGGCATTCAATAACAGGAATTCATTAAATATTAAGCTTCATTTTGTAGCATGCAAATGTAGGAAATACGTGAACGAAATACCTATTTATATACAAATTTCGGTTTATATAATTTCCCACAAAAATTCTTTAAAATAACACCTGATTTTTTAAAATAAATTTTACAGAAAATCGCTTCTTTATTTTATTTTTAAAAAATCTTCATATATACAAATGTGCATTAATTGAACTTAAACAGACTAGACCAGATAAAGACTGGTCGTGCAGGAGTTGCTCTATTTACCATCGATTACTTGAAGGAAAACCACATTCTGCGCATTTAAAAATCTAATCGCGCCAAGTTATTCAAACCAACAGATACTTTCAACACGTAACGTGCTATCAACTAAAGGATAAATAATGAACAAAAAACGCTGGAATACGCTGCCTTTGTCACACTCAGACGAGAATAAAAATTTAAAGTAATTATTATACTAAAAAAAATACTCCGTGCTGCCTACCCCGTAGGGGACTTGGCGTGAAGATGTGTGTGTATATTATATTCAAACAAAGAATCATTCGGAGTTACCATACCTGAATGCCATTCGAAGGGCAATTCTACCCATTCAAGAGTATTCGTGTATGCGAACCACTGTCCGCGTATCGTGAGTACCCATTACGTATTAAAATGTATCAAATCCATAATTTCAGTTGGAAATCATTTAAAATACTAATATTTAAATATCAAACATAAGAAAAGGTAATATAGCAATTTTCCAATTCAAGTCTCGATTCGTTTTATATTGGCCAAGTTGAGCGCTGTGAGTAAACACGACGTCGAATGATGAATACGAAAGCATCACATTTCACGCAAACCGCCCGTGCATAACCAAACTATATTTATTTACACGCCTGCTATTTCTACACAGGAAATAATATAAGAAAGACCGTGTAAAATACATTAAAAGCAGGCAAGCAGCAGAATTTCATAAACTGACAGTGAAAACGAAAATTAAACCATGCCATGTTAAAATCAATATATATATTGAGATATTTGACGCAAACTTAGGGAGGCCTATGTCCTGCAATAGACTGATATGATGATGATGATGTTAAAACCTGATTTTGACGGATGTTATTTCAACACAAAGAAAATTTTAAGATAAACCATTTAGAAATTCATTAAAAAAATAAACAGAAGCTAATATTGAAAATTCGAAATTAAAACATGCCATACTAAACCTAATTTAAAAGTATATTATTTCAACATAAGTAAGAATTAAGGCAAACCATTTAAAATTCATAAAATAAATAAGTAGAAACTAAAAACAAAATAGTAATAACCGCCAATAGCACGTGCCATAGTAAAACCTGATCAGTATGAAAGTAACCATGTACATAAGTTTACTTACAAGTTCAAAAATTGTAGTTCACTGGTATGAATTACTAAGAGGCGGCGTAGAAAGAAAACCCTTATTTATTTCTGTATGAAATGATACGCTTTACTTAACTCTACTTACAGAGAAATCTCTACAAATCTCGAAGCGCTTAGATTTTTTCTCACGCACAAATTTCGCAAAGCAAAATATTTCCACCCAAATTTTTTCGTCATTTCTGACGGATAAAAATGTTTTAGGCTCCGAAATACAAAAACGTAAACAACAAATAGGTCGAGGTTTTTATATTTTGTTTACGTCTAAAAAGGCCTAGAAAACAGTAGTATTTATTTTACACGTAGAAGAAGTAAAACGCGCCTATCTCCGCGGATGGTGTAAATTGCATAACGATGTCCATAATAATCCTCCTTAAGCAATCATAATCATAATCTTTATTTACTAGAATCATGTTTACAAAGTTCTTAACGTTATTACATACTAGGTATCTACTTATTCTACCTTTTCGGCATACTAATTTATGTGTCCTAGCAAGCAAGTAATAAACATAATGTTATTTATTTGGTCTCATTTAACAATAATTTGTCTACAAAACAAATTTCTATTCAATTACAAAGAAATCAAAAAACTACTATTGGTATCGGTACATCGACCTGATATTTCAGTACATGTTTTTTTCTTCCTTGAATGTGTAAGCAAATAAGTAAACATTTCATTACAGAACTGAACAGCAGTCGACATGGGACGAATACAATCTATAGATACCTAAAATCCTTTATCATTTTAACCAAACAGCTCGAGAAGTTTCAACCCAATTTGTATTCATGTCGTACGCGATTACTTTCGCGCTTTTTTTAAATTGTTTACTCCCAAAATTCAACGCTCCTGAAAATGTTAATAAGTTTGACTTTCGCGTTTAAATAATTAAATTTAATTGCACGTATTTATTGAAAAAGCGTTGAGGAGAATATTAATTTTATAGCGATATAAATATTTAATACGTTTCCAATAAATGAGGTACGGAAAAATTTTAATAGACGTGATATCAAAATTTAATCGTCAAAATCGGAAAATGTTAAGGTGCTCGAATATTGATGTTCCGTGGTCGTTATAACGACATGAAGTATTTCCAAATGAAAAGGTATGGAAGATAAAAAGATGTAGATGATTTCTTGTCACACATCTATATACTGAGTCAAAAGCACATTTAAAAAATAATTGTTAACAAACTAAGTACTCTCATTTATGAAAAATATAAAAAACCGAAATTAAAAGTAAGAATAAAAATATATTTAGCAATGTAAAATGGGGTGATTTAAATAATCTATAGAGATTTTTTTAAACTATTATTCGTTTTCTTTTTTTTATATTTTTAAGGCGTGTTTTTTAGTTTTTTTTTTTTTAATATTGCATTGACATCGGTCATTCATAATTTAAATTTACCTGACATTTTGTATTTGGATAAAATCCAGTACATAGATTACGATACAAACATAAATAAATAGATAGATACTAAGCTATTAAAAGCGTGTTAAAAACATAAGATAATGTGTAAAAAAGTAAAAACTATTGCTTTTACCTTAACTAATTCTGCACTCCCGTTGGGAGTATAAATTCATACAGTCCATGTAGAAATTCCATACATATTTCGATTTTCTAGTCAAACAGATGGGATACAGCGCATATATTCAAATGCGCGCTACAAGGCCCTCGTCTAATACATAACAAGTGGCTCGACGTGATTGCCTATACCCAACCCACTGCAATGCAAAGGTACACGGGTTAGGTTATCTCCGTGTAACTATACAATATAGATACGTCGATATACGAAACATATATACCAATTCAAATTTGAAACAAACGTGCAAGCATTTTCGAAGAAAGCGTTCTGTATTAGGCTGCATCAATAGCAAATAAAAGGGAAAATATAATCAATTAGTTACCTTACGGGCTAGGCAGAGACCCAAAGCTAGAAAATGCGACCATTTTTCACATAAGATAGATATTATATACATTTCCCGTGCCGAATTTTTATTCAAGCACTATAATGGCAATTTTATTCTCCTCTTATTTAAATATTGGATTGGATAATCTAAAAGTATTTAAATACCGTAGTCATCAAACAAGTTAAACGCGGTTGCCTATAATATCCTGCACTTTGTAGAGCAAGGCCGACCAGTCTATTGCCGATGTATTTACGTGACGCAAGGGTTCAGTCTAGTCTTACATTATCACTCATAGCTACTTCATTAGTTTTTTTGTAGGGTAAAGTGGTTCGGCTTATCTATTTTGTCAGAAGTTATGTCCACCGTCAGATCATCATATCTGACTGGACTCGATAACGTGGACAAATGTGCGAAGAATTTACATGATGCGATTGTAGACAGAGTCTCTCTCTCACCCTGTATTATCGCATTACTATCCATCTCTCTCATCATCAACGAGGACTATCGCATCTCTCACTGTCTACTATCTCTCTATAACGAGTGAGACCTGAGAGAGATGCTGGTGGTGGTGGAGCTCGCAAAACAAAATACGCTCTTCCGTGCTTTGAAGGTTTGCTTTAGAGGTTGACAATAGGGGATATTCATGTTTTTATTTTTTGTCTTAAATTAATAGTTTACTA
>DWPP01000540.1:0-11005 GCA_018251735.1 Eantis mithridates tamenund
AGGATTTACGCGGGAAAACTGCGTTTTAATCGACTTCCGCGCGAATAGTTAGATATTATAATTAACGCTCACAAACTTAATATCTATTTTAAGATTGTAATTTTAATTCTAATGTGAGACTGCATATAAACAGTCCCACATTACACTAGGTTACATGTACCAAGACCAATAACACAATTCTAGATTCATCAAACGGAACCTAGGAATTACGAACACATGCAGATATTAAACCCATAAAGACGTACCTACATTTATGTACAATAATTAAAAGCATCTCAACAACACAGCGCTTTAATTACTTTTGAAACATCGCGAAAAACATTGGAAAAGGCCAACAAATCGAAATATTGTTTCATACAGACGCGAACACTGCGTAATTGCTTCAATCTGCCAAAAAACACGCTTCGACTCGTATTTATTTATTTACTTGGTATTTACTGTAACAGGAGGGGCCGGTGGAAATGCTTTACGATGACTTTTTGTCGGTTGCTCAAGGGCTGGCTGGTTTTGATTTGATTGACATTAGTTTAGGCAGCTTTTCGATCCATGATATATTTAGACAATAGTTTATAAAGGAAGTTCTCTACTGTATACCCACGATAGTTTGCGGAAGATCAGTGCGGGCGGTTTTTACTTGCAGCTTGACATTCGTCAACTATTCGCAGCTAATGTCATTTCCATACATTTTGATTTTTGGAGTTAGCGTTTGGCGTTAACGCCTACGGAAAAGTTTTTTGTCTAGTCCCTTTGTAATGTGTACGTGTAACTTCCCATTAATAAGTTGCCATCATATTGTACCTATGCATAACATTATATGTTATGAATATATTTTTTTTCTTTCTTCTTTCTCCCTTAAATAGGTTTTCGTTCGCCCGTAGGAGGCACCTACCTCGCATAACCCGCCGTGAAGGTTGCAGAGGCATGATTGTTGAAGATATTCTTATTTGAGGCAACCATCTTTGACCTAATAAGTACCAACCCATCTACTCGTATAGGAACTATATTAGAAAAATGAAAGGTTACGAGTAAATTCTGAGCAACAAACATTTTATACGAATAACTATTACTAATTTATTCATGTCTGACATTTTTCTAAACGGTATACGCAATTCTTAAATTCGCAATTCTTAAATTCCAATGTTTTACGATTGTATTACGGATTCTCAATTTTCTTTTATTAACTGAGTAGCAAAAGAGCGCTCAGAATGTGTGACAGTGGTACGAGAACTTAATGGCAGAAATTATTTTTTCGCAAGTACTAAAAAATACATTAATTATTTTTATAACACGTTGGTAGGTACGTAGAATTGTTTTTATATGTATATCTCTTCTCTTTCCTTCTCTTCTCTCTCCAAACGAATTGTCTCTGGTTAAAACAAGGCAAGTTGTTAATGTTGACGGACAGCGGACTGGTTGTTAAATATTTGTCTGAGCGACTAAACACGCCGCACCGCGCCGCTCTGCCTCGTAATGTGACCATGATTTGGTTCCGAGTAGGATAAGTTAACTTTTATTATTTCATTTAATGCGAAAACAAGGCGTGTCAGCTGTATAAACGATGATAAATTAAGGAATGTATCACAAAATGTAGGAGTTTGAGTAATAATAAATACCTAAATTGTAAATTATGCCCGTAGCCACAGGCAGCCTGGAACTCATAATACCTGCAGTAATTAACGAACAATTAGGATTAATAGATACATTTTATTTTTTAGATTTTCACCATCACCTTATTACCGATCACAATACCAAAATTTTGGTTTGTTAGGAAAAACTTTTATTGCCGTTTTTAATTACTCCATGTCGTCATTTTTATATTAACTGCGTCACACGTAGGTACATGCGTACCATTTTAGCCCTCACAAGTACCGAGAGCTAAAATGGTCACCTCAATTCACCTTCCCTTCAATGGTCACCTTCCCACCACACAAGCAAGCAATTGCATGCCAGCTTCGCGTCAGGTAATGAGGCGGTGGTAGACATGACATGACAGAAACTTTACTCTACAGAAATGGGATACCTACCTTGCACTCTAATACCTTGAAGTGAAAAATAAACAACGTTTTATTTCCAGTAAACAAGTGTTAACAAATAAACAATATGATAAATACTAAGTGCGATTAATATTTAAGGCTTTGCATATCAGAATTTACAATTTGGAACACACCAGCCAGCTTTAAAGTAAGAAAAGAAGATTATTCTATGACCGATACAGATGATGTTTGTAATTTATATCCAGATATCTCGTTGATCGCAGAGGTATGGCATCCCTACCCTCGCTAGCAGCAATTGGCTCAATCGTGCAGTAATCACGCGCGCGGTCGCCGGCGTTCTGATATCGTTGCACACCCGACGCCACGTACACAGACCTACCTACCTACCTACCTACCACCGTCATCTATATAGTATGTACTCTATATTTTGCACATACATAGATGCCTTTGATACTCATCTGTATGGATAAATGGTGATTGCAAAAGATACGTCATCCTGTCGGTACGGATTTTAGCAAAATAACGGATAGTAAAAAAACGGATATAGCATCGGTTATAGCAAAATTTCGAAGAGCAATCCGTGCATTGTCGTAACAGAAACATATAAGAAGTTTTAAAAATGTCCTACTCGAACATATAAAGTGACGTGGTCGTGCGAGACGACCTTTACTTGTGGAGATGGATTGACTGGTGCAAAGCGATTTAAGGAAGAAAATATTGAAACTGCAATAAACCTTTATATGTAAATGTTTGTCATTTATTTGCTCAAATATGGGTACAAAAGTTGTATAACAATTATTTGATTAAATTCCATCCATATTTACCTTAGTTAGGTATGCAAATAATAAAAATAACATAAATAATTAAAATTTACAAAAATATTACAATTTAAAATGGGCACACTAAAGCACTAAAATAACCGTTAAAAAGTCTTCCACTTTCCATTATCTAAACTAAACCACAAAAATATGCGGGCTATTATTGTTAGCGCGAAATAAAAAGGACGGTGTAGCAATAAACAACCATCAAACAAACAAAAATAAAAAAAAAAATGTCAGATTAAGTAACAATAAACGATCAATATTATAAACTACCTAATCACAAATTGTTTTAATTGTGCAAATAAATAAGTGTCAACAAACCCAAACCTACGTTATAAACACCCAAAAAAGTGAATGTACCTATCAAACAAAAATACTTAGGCAGATAAAAAACATCTCTCAATACTTGTACTACAAGTATTGGAATGTAGAGCACTCCATATTCTGCAGTCTCTACCTAGTGTACGTTGAGTGCTATACCTGGTGTGTGCAAACAGCGAAAAACAAAGAGTACGGGGGCGTGGCGACGAGTGGGCGGGACGGCTATATTTAGCTCTATGTAGAGTCCATGTACTACGAGATGAAACATAGGTATACATTTAACATACAGATTCAGCGCTGAAAATATTATAGGTTATTGTCTTCGGAAGCTCTATGTAGAGCTATAAGAGAACCGTTGAAGCATCTTAGCTCTACGTTTTTATGCAAGTAAATATCGTTAAGATGAGTTTATCAGTTTCTATTGCATTTTCACTGATTATCTTTCGGTTAGGAATACCTATTTTTGAAGAGTTTTATAGTCTAATGTACTGTGGTACAGCCCTTCAGGAATTCAATCAGGAATAATTTTAGGATTGCTAATTATTCACAGCCAAGTAGGTAATCCACTGACAGAAATAAATGATTTTGGTTTTAAATTTTTATGATCCACTGATGGGCACGTGTTTCTTTCAGTTGCATCGGCCTGAAGTTGTTCCAACATGGATCAGTGATCAACCCATCTGTCAACTGTCATTTCTTGATACCAACAAGGGCCAAAAGTTCTATGAGCGCTCAGAACGCAGAAGAACGCAAAAACATTTGCCATTAGCAGTTAGCTGTAGTCGGATAAATAATCTGACTACCGGCATCGATTGTAGATATTGGATCTACTGTAAATAATGGAAACATAACAATTAACAATTAACCAGATTAAAGATATAAGGTAGATACTGTATTTTAAATACTGTAAGGTGCGTTTCGGACGTCTTTTAAGGATGAACTATACAGAATCTCTGCATGCCATATGGGAAAGCTAAACAACACCACGAATAGAGCTTCGCGCATGAAAATAAGTACTTATGGCTATATCTTGGTAATTAGTTTAGGTCCCTTAGGGGGTAGGCAGAGTAGGAATGCCTATCGTCTATCCTTATAGACCTGCCGTGCTAAACCAAATATAAAATGTAGGTACTAACTAATCATGTACCAAGATACCCAGGTATCTCTCCCAGGATACCTTTCGGGTGCGTTAAATCAACAGTATCGTCTCAAATCCCTTATTTAAATATACAGATTTTTTGTATATTAGTAAACCAATAATTACACACTTTGTATGTTAATACGTTTAAGCATTTAGTAACAGAATTTAGTAGCAGAACTAAACCGATTATTGTACTTTTGTTCTTTAGTGTTAATGTTAGATATAAATTGTACTAATAGATATGAGAATATTGAATGCAACTGATTTCTATTTCTTTAACCCTGTTGGAAGGCAAACACAAAACAAGCTCCCGTAAATATCAGTGTCATTAAAAAGTCCATTACACATGCAGCGGGAACGAATTTGTCACCACACAAAGCTTCAATTTACCGACGACTTACATCTGCGTTGAAAACACAATTAATGATCTTCACGAATGGGGCATTCATTAAACCAGTCACACTAAATAAATTCCTAAACAACGCGTGAAAAATTACAAAAAACACAATGTTTACAGGCCGTGACTGATCGAGTTATTTTTTAATTTAACCCCAACACAACCCTATCAAAAGCGTACGTACGTATCGTAAAAACAACCAAACATCTGTTTTTCAACGTAATTTGAACTTTATTCTGTTGTAATAAAGTTATGTTTTGATTAGCTTATGTTCTCGTAGCCCCACACACGTTCACTCTATACGGAGAGGAGGGGTTCGCCGGCTGGGCGGCCCCGGAGGCGGAGCTCCGTAACCAGTTGCTCTGTGGGCTTAGTTCGAGGTGAGCGGCTCGCGATGCCGCACAGCTATGAGTCCTCCGAGCTTCGCGATCCGCGACCTGCTGCCCGAGGCCTCCTCCCGCTCGCCCTCGCCTTCGCCCTCCGACACCGAGCTCGACGTCACAGGCACCGAGACCCCCCCGCCCGCTTCCTGCTCCACCGACAAGAAGAACGAGAAACCCGCTTACAGCTACAACGCACTGATCATGATGGCCATCCGCAGCAGCCCAGAGAAGCGGCTCACACTCAACGGCATCTACGAGTACATCATGAAGAACTTCCCCTACTACAAGGAGAATAAGCAGGGTTGGCAGAACTCGATCCGACACAATCTCAGTTTAAATAAGTGCTTCGTAAAAGTTCCCCGGCACTACGACGACCCGGGGAAGGGGAACTACTGGATGCTGGACCCGTCGTCAGACGACGTGTTCATCGGCGGCACGACGGGGAAGCTTCGTCGGCGCTCCACGGCGGCGTCACGCTCGCGTCTGGCCGCCTTCAAGAGAGGCGCTATCTTGCATCCCATGTTTGGAAATCCGTACGCGTCGCTCGTCGGTTTGTACCCGCCGCTGCTGTCAGTGTACGGCAGGTATCCACTGCCGAACCCGTTGCTGAGGTTACCACCACCGCCGCCGAACCCTTACCACCAGTTGTACCGGCGGATCCACGGCTTGGGCCCACCAATGAGTCCGCCAGAGCCGCAGGAGCCCGAGCCGCATTTGGTGAAGCACAGTTGATGGGCGCGTCTTCCCACGGTATCAGCGGATACCGCGCGCAAGCCACGCCGGACTGTTTCGTGCTAGACTGTGATAGAAGGATCCAGAGTGTGTATAGAATGACTGTATGTGTAAAAAGTGCTACCGCTATTTATTTATTTACGTAAGATTCTATTTAATGAATTTAATTTAATGTTAAGAGGCTAAATTTAAGTTTATTGTATGCAATAAATGATGTTTCGAAGCAGTTTGCTTATAAATATGCACAAGTTGTTTTTTGTTCTATTAAAATACATTATGGTTACTATCTTATTGAAATCTTATTATGTTAAGGTAGGTCAGTGAACTCTTAACAGATACGTAATAATATGACGGGACTGGTTTTAAGAATTAAACAAAAAAGAAATAACATTTGTTGGAAAAAATCAACGGTGTTAATGGTATTTAAACAATTTCAAATAGAAATAGGTACATTAATCAATTGTTTATTTGTTGAACAGTAATAAAAATATTAGGCATATGATTACCATATTCGTAGGCCATTAAATATAAATACTAACGTTCAAATCAGAAATATTCAATCTTTATATGGGGGGCATTGATGTGCCCCGTTTCAGTCTATTGCAGTCTTCTGCTAGACACATGCCTCCCCAAAGTTATTAGGTGTAAAGATCTCTCGATAACTTAGGAAAAATTGCGGCAGTCTACACCGATGCCCTAATGCAAATTGATGTGTAGAGGGCAATAAGCGATCTAATTGGATCTTATTGTAATTTAAAAATATTATCCACGTAACGATAAGAGAAGGATATGTCCTCATCGGCTCTTTCACCAAGCACGGCTGGTGGAGATTAGAAGCGATATCTAAAGTGAAGCAGCGATAAGCGCGATTGGTGGTGATCGCTAGTGGCAAAACTTCATTCCGTGCTTTGGAGGGAACGTTAAGCCGTCGATTCTGGTTATCGAGTACGTTAATTACAGAGGAGGTGGAGTATTTGAATAGGGAGATCCACGCAACAGTGGGACAATTTTTTTTCTTTTAAATGAAACCAGCAAATAGACTGACGGGCGACCTATGAAAAATTAACTAAGCTATCTCGGCTTAACCACTTGTGAATAAGTATGTACCGTGTTCAGTACATTGCTACTTGATTTTTTTACAGTACACATAAATGCAGACTAAATTAAAATATGGAAAATTTAATCTTACTTCAAATATATTTTTAATTAATACTATTAATACCAGATGGACAGTCCGTTACAATCACAATAAAAGTAGTAAATGCAATACAAATTAGTTAAAACATCAGAAGCAAAATCATCGTAAAACCAATGTAATCAAAATCTCAGATTACTTTTTGATTAACACATTCTCACAATTTCAAAGGCACCGATTACTACCGTTTATGGCATAGAATACTAAATAGATAGAGAATGCTATAGCTTGCAGTAGACAGAACTTACAGTTCTAACAGGTTTCTACCGCCGTCTTCATAACCCGCCGTGAAGCAAGTTGGGGAGGTGTGGTTGCTGGAGACACTATTATTTAGGGCGGCCATCATACACCTTATGACATCTATGAGCGATCTTATATAATTATTATTTGATTTGACTCCTCTTACAGCCCTAAACTGGTAAATGACTATCATTATAATAATTTGAGACATTTATTAGCTGTTAAAACGCTTTATCTTCATAGATTTTGTGTGACAAATACAAACTATAACATCGCAATTATTACGAGTCATTTATTTAAGGATTGATATTCGTAAATAAATATTAATCTAATTAAATAAATGGCTTGCAATAAGCTAATAAAATTATGCTTAAAACTGGTGCTGTTATAGACGAAGACAAGAAAACACACGCTCAGGCCGAAAACAACATTTTCCTCTCCAACACTATTTAAACGTCAGTCTTATATCGTAAACAGTAACAATTTAAAACACGAACGGATGGCAAATCATACCATTCTGCCGCAATCCCACAATTCCATATTAATCAAATGCAATTAAATAAGTCAATATAAGCAAACGTCTCCAGTATTATGTAATTCAACATCCAAGAACATGTGGGGTGGGGCTATGAGTGTGCGGTTATTGATTTTATTCATTGATATATTTTACAAGAATGCTGAAACTTTTTTCATATTAATTTTTCTCTCGGTAGATTGTTAGCTTACAATGAAATAAAAGCTTAGAGTTTGAATATAAAAATTGCAGTTGCCCATAAAGAACATCTATTCTATGATCTCAAATACTTATAAATACGAAAACCAGATACATCAAAACAAATCACAGTTAAATCTTGATTAACACAAAAATATTGAAGATTGAGACATGAGACATTATTTATGGGCAATATGAAATGTTTATTAATTACAGAAGCAGCCGAGCCGAATGTGGATCGAATCGGTTATTTATTTCTTCATCAGTTGATCATCAATCGATTTGTAATGTCTTTAACGATATTTTAACTTAGTCGGTTTCCTTCGTCTGTTGTTAGGCATGTGTTCTACTGTAGGATAATTCGTGAGGCGATTGATCGCGAAGTGATGATTGATAAAAGTACTATTAGTATATAATCAAAGACTAAGACTGCTTTTTTGACATTGTAAAATCAAACTAAACAGAGATTAAATAGAAAGAAAGTAAGAAATATGTACTTTTTGTTTACGGTTTATTCCATAATTACTGTGACATTTATAAATTGTGGTTGGATTTCGACTTCGAGTTAGTTTATCAAACTATCAGGAGTTCGCCAGGTGTTTTACAACGAAAATTGGAAGTGTGGTGAAGAATTTTCGCTTACTCTCTGACAGTGAAGCAAGTAAGTTGATGGGAAATATCGCTACTCGTTTTATTTCTACTGTTCTTTGAGACGGCCTCTTAAAGTTAACGAGTTAGCGTGAGCCCGTGCGGCTTCCTCAGTTCGATCCGTTATGATTGTACGATACGTTGAACCGGAGCCTTCATTCCGCAATATTTAGTTATTACGAGTATTATTACGATCTATGAATTTTTGGACTTTTATGAATCCCAATTGGAATCCCAATCCCTTGGTATTTTGGACAGTTCGATTGATTCCAATCTTAAAACCACACTTTGCGATCTTAAGTTTTATATGAACCCTAATAGCTCAAGCAGTTGGAATTTTTGACAAATCAACTGCATTCAATCTTAAATCAACACATATTTCTTTTCTATAAATTTAATGTTTAAAGTAGTTAAATTTATTGGCGATTTTACAATTATTCCACCTATGATTTATTTGTGGTTCAAACAAATTTAAATTCAGTACGTACCTACATCAAATAATTCTGCGTTATTGTTTTTTTAATATACATATACATACATACATATCCTCACACCAGGTCCCTTAATATACATATAGTTTCTAGAAATGTTACTATGGTAGTAAAAATGAAAAAAGATTCTTCAAATTAGCTTTTGTATATTAGCATTGAAATGGACTTTAAGCCGCTGACGCTTATTTGTTAAAATAAGAAAAATATGATTGAGCGTTTAATTGCGGTGGAGATATCTAAATATTTATTAAGAAGCGTATCGACGAGCTGTGCCAAATGTCGTTGGAAACTGACAAAAATTAAACGGTCGCGTACAGCGCTGCCAACAAAAACATGTCACGGGTAACACGAAACCAATATAATCCGGGTAAGCCGGGCCATCTCTCATTCGACACAAAACATCTTGCGCTAGAAATATTGTGAAAAGCTGCGCCGAATACACCTCACGATAAATCAAGCGACCATCTTGTTTTAGCGTTCCCGAGGATTTCCCCACCACAACAATTAGTGCGGCGACGGCGTACCATAAACAACGGCGGAGTTAATCCGCGGATTACTGTGAGGCGACACAAGCGGCGTTCAGCGAGAATTTCTTGTAAATAATTGTAAATCTATGTCAAAACGCAACGACAAATACATATGTCGGAGGATTACCGCGCGCGGATTAACCCGTTTCGTCCTGTTTTATTCCTCTCCGCGTGACGACTTCCCGACAGATCATTGAGTTAATCTCCGTTATATACGACGTCGTTCAAATATCGGGAATCGAGCCCTAAATACGGCTTTAACTGTTTTTGTAACCGCGTAAATTTGTTGTCGTATTTACGTAATTTTGGGCCCAAATTAGACGTCTCATTAAAACCAACAACGAACCAGTTTTACGCTTGTCAGTAACACATACAAATTACGGACCGCATCGTATCATTTAATCATATTCTATAATATTGAAAGTTGGTAAAGAAAGTAGAGATTTTTTATGGAAATGAATTCAACGTTATTAATAACGAAGAAGTATTATTAATTTAATTATACTATAATTAGACTTACAAAGTAATTGAATGCATTGAGGACAGCAATTATAGCAGCAGGTAGGCAATCAAAAAGCTTGTATGGAGAAATGTGACAGTATCCAATATTTTCAACCCTTTGTCGTAGGCTAATCTCCTGCTAAGGAGCTTACTACAGTGTCCGGTCATCTTTGGAAATATTTATAGATTATCCATTCATGTCCCTTTGTGTTGTTTGTTCACATTTAGTTTATTCTATATACGCATGTTTATTTGCACACATTGCCTTCAATGCGATTTACCCTTTAGACGGATGTTTTTCTTACGACATTGTGATGGTGAATGGGTTTGCAGATTTACTTATAAATACCATTTTGTAAGCAGAATAATTATTGGAATTGTGTTCATTCATAATTTTTATAATGTCGCATCTTACAATATTGTGTCAGATATTTTTGCTTCACATCACATCTCATGCTATTCGATTTTCAAAGGGCGCAAAATTTAAGAAAAATATTAATTTTAAACATGCCTGTTACACTGGATGAATTTTTTTTTAATGTTATACCTGATTTGATTTATTCTACGAAAATGGCAATGATTTGATAATGTATAGCATGGTCTGGTAAGGAAGTTTTAAAAATACCTCTACTTTTAGATCTGTTTTTTTTTTCATTTGAACAAAAATACATTTTTTTAATTTTTGAAACCTTCTTATTTTCTGAATTGGGGTCCATGGGAGACCATCAATGAATCGCTTTTTAAATAATTTATTATTGATATAACTGAATAACTTAACTTCTTTTGAGAAATGAATCTTTTGAACTAAATCAAATAATCTCTTTACAACTTTTGTACCCATATTTGAGCAAATAAATAATTTTGATTTTGATTTAGATTTTTGAAAATTTCTACTTTTTCCT
>DWPP01000541.1:0-11004 GCA_018251735.1 Eantis mithridates tamenund
AATCTTTAAAGATCAATTTTTTGCAAAATTTCAATAAAGTATAACGGATATATACATATCCTGAACGATAACTATGTACCTACATATTTAGTTTGGTAAAGTTAAGGAATTTGCTAGTGCGAGTCATCTTCTAGTCACTCAGCTTATGAACATCCACATATAACCTCAAATAAAATAGAATTCCTATTTAACGTCCCAAATACTCGTATGTAGATTGCCTCAAACAATAATGTCTTCGGAAAAACCAAATCTTCTCAACCAAAATCCAAACTTGCCTGCTTCACGGCGGCTCATGAGGGCGACAGTGGGTAACTCCGACCTCTGTGACTTCGACTAATAGAGTTAAAAACTGAACAATCTGTTTATAATACCTTACCATTTTACTGCTTTAGTAGGATAATAGGATAAAAATAGTGCAAAAAAAATCTGTGAATGAAATGTGCCTTACACATACATTTATCTTATAATGAATAATTCAACAGATATGCCTGAATCGGTTATACGTCTCGGCTCCAAGATGAATCCAAACGACATAGAAGAAGGAGACGACGTCTATTTCGAATGCGCGGTTGACGCCAATCCACCCGCCTACAAAGTCCTGTGGGAACACAATGTAAGTACTTAAACTCCGCTTCAGGATTTGTGTGTGAAATAGGTACTCACAAGTACGATCTTATGTTTTGTATAAGTATATAGGGTGGACCAGATAGTGACGTCCAAAAGAAAAAACTGAATTTCTCACACCCAGGGGAATCCAAAAATACCCCATGTATGTTCTACGATTTTTAATAGTTTTCGAGTTATTGTTAATTTTCGAATTTTTTAATGCCATAGAGCTTTAAAAATTCATAATTTTTTTTCTAGTAGGTATTTTATATATTTTTTTTTGTGATATAATGGCCTTGAACATCATTTTCACACAAAAAAAATTCCTAAAGCCCTTAACCTAAAAGAGTATCGAAAGTAAGAATATCAGTTTTTAGTGGAATTTTCTAAATTTTCAACTTCAAATTAACAATACAAAAATAAGTTCCCTTCCGGGTCTTCGTCGGTCTAAGGTAAACGTTTGCAAAAATAAACTTGAACTGATAAACTACGTGTTCAAAGTTCTTAACTACTCTAGTCCTCAATGAGATTAATTGATGTTGCTTAGAAACGGTTTCCTTTAAGTGTACCTACTCTCTTCTATATCCCCATCCAAATAATGTCTTCGGAAACCCAACTAACTTTGAGTGAAAATTTCCAACTGTTATATAGTATTAACATTCCTGAATTTCGTCCAAGGTTATGCAAATAGGCATGCAAATTTGGAAACGTTAGTGGAACTTTGAAACAGTGTTTCGTATGCGCGAGTACATTTGGAACAAGAAGACTAATGTGTTAAGATTAATAAATAAACATTAACTTCACCTTTCCCTAACTTTATTAATGACTAGTTTCTGCCCGCGGCTTCGCCCGCATCGTCAAAGGGAATTTGAATTTATTAGTTCCTTATGACTTAAGTAAATTACGTGTAGCATTTGATAGCGTGATTCAGAACTTGGAAATGTATTTTACTAATGCCATCTATTAACAATTACCGGAACTAAATATCTAGCAACTAATAAAACATCGATCTTCATCGATCGTGGGAATGAGATGTTTTACCGCGGTAAAAAGTAAGCTTACGTCACTCTCCACCCTCCAAACAAACAAACAAAAACAATATATAGTATATATTATAGAATTACACGGTGGTGCAAGTGGCAAGTTGATTGCTTTTTGGTTATTCTGCATGAATATTTTAATTATTGCTCATAAATAAGAATAATCAACCTTTACCACACCATTCCATCGGAGTATTATTAATAAATATTTAGAACTTTTGGACACATGACCTTTTTAACCAATTTAACATAAGACAGAAAAAAAATGTATTATCATAAAACTACTTCTTCTTATTTGTTCTTATTTATTCTTAAAACTACTTCTACTTCAGAAATTCTTATTTGATTTGCCTCGGAATGGCAGGTTTCTGGGTAATATTAATCTTCGGATTATTTCATACCTGGCAACAGTCTTCAAGTGGTAAAATAGTACACTTAATCTTGGATTTCTCATTCACAGTAAACTCAGCTTTACTTTTGTATTATCTATATTAACAAAATAATTAACTAAGCTAATAGAGTATAATGCTCAAAATATAGAGTTCGTGACCGTGATATCCAACTTGATAGCTTACCTAAAAATTGATGCACCTTAAAGTAATTTAAGCAGTAATAGAAAATATATCTTAAATCATAGCCTTATTTAATAAGTTTATTATGTTCTTTCTAATTTGTGATATAAACATTACATGATTTAGTTACCTCTTATTCATCATCATCATCATCAACAACCCATTTCTGGTCCTACTGCTGGGCACGAGTCTCCTCACAGAAAAGGGTTTAGGCCATATTCCACCACGCTGGCCAAATGCGGATTGACGGACTTCACATGCCTTCAAGAATTTTCTTGGGAACTTTTAGGCATGCAGGTTTCATCACGATGGTTTCCTTCACCGTAAAGCACGTGATAATTATTAATTAACTAATGTGCACATAATTTCGAAAATCATTGGTGCACGCTGGGATTTGAACCCGGACCCACCAAATGTGAATCCAGTATCAAACCAACTCAGCTACCACAGCTTTTTATATGTGACATAGCAAAATGTAAAAGTTTTATTTATTTGAATTGCTACTGCTTATACTATTACAACTTTCAATAGCTATAACTTACTACTGACTATTACAACTTATAGTAAATGTAGGTATGTGTATGTATAAAAATGCAATAACAGATTTTAGAAGTGTAAGTAGAACTTTTGTCGGTCTGTAATAATGCGTTCTTTTTAGTAGCCTGCTTAGTACAGCATCTGTTGTAGACAGCGAACCATGTATGAAGCAGTCATGTGCATCTTCAAGGTGTAAGTTGGTAATTATAAAGATACTTTGGAAGGTAGATTGCAGTTGGGAGGAGTACAGTCGTTAAACAGTGTCGAAAACTTGAAGGTCAGTACGGTGGATAAACTAACCTGCATCACCAACTAGGGTTGAAGCGCGTTTGAATATCAATAAAAAGAGTTAAAGTCCCCTTGTGATGTGAAACTTGTGATCTTTTAAGTTGATTACAGATGCTTCACTTCATAGAAAATTAAAAACATATCTTATGTATTCAGCTGATGTCAAAACATGCATGTACGCTTCAAACAGATTAAATTAAACCACAGCTGCTCTTCTGTAATGGACACTCTGTATATGAATAATGTGTACATTTGTCGTTTCTGTAAATTGTTTTTTTGATCGTTTATTACTAGTATATTTTGTTTGCGAGAATAAAAGAGTTAATTGATTAAAAGTATTTTTTAAATGTTTATGGTGGTTTGTAGCACAACCTACTCTTTCTTAATCGCCATCGAAAATCTTTGAAATCTTAGAAAATAGTGAGAATCTCCCTAAATAGAGTATTGTTTCCGAATCCTCTTAATTATTTTGTTTCGAAATAATATAGTATACGTATGAATATAAATCTTGTACCTACATCTATTAATTTTTGGTTTTAATTTTTTTTAGAATACTTATAAAAATATACTTATCCATTTCGTAACTAGTGATAGTTAAGTTTGGTTTCGATTTTTCATTTCGGTAGTTCAAAACCTAGTGTTAATTTATGGAAGTTATTATAAGTAAAGTTAGGTGTACATATTATATAAGTAGCTACCCGACCCGTGCCCAACAGTGGGACAGGAAATGGACTGTAGATAATGATAATGGTAAGCCACTTTTTATCATGTGCTATTTGGCGAACAAAAACGTTGCGACATCGTGAAGAAAACTACATACAAAAGTTCTTTAAAATTTTTTCAAAGACATCTGCAGTCCACCAATTTGTACTTTGGTACCTACTGCAATCTGAATTGAGTTTTTCCTATAATTGAGAGAGCCGTGGCGAGCAATGGCAGAGTAAGGGGCTTATGATGTTAATAACTAGGTGCTCTAATAGAACTAAAGACAAGTAAAATAGGCATTCCAAAAGCTTAAATGTAGTGCCAACTACCACGTGAAATCACACTCACAAAATGAATAAAATATGCTCTGTAGTCATTCCTAATGAGATATCCCAATTAAGGGTTGAAAGTTTAGGTCAATGAAACGATTAGCTCGTTATTTTAACAGCATATATATATAAAACCTTAAAGTACCTAACGTTAATAAAAATTGTAATTAACAGTGTTAATAAAATTGGTATATCACTGCAATAGCACTAAAACAACGCTTGTATAACCGTCCCATTAACTACATTTGTGTATTTCAACCGTAAATCTGGGAAAAATTAACGAACGTACTCGCTCGTAGCTCCAAACTTTACGAGGCAAAGCAATAAAACAGTAAGAAATAATTTCCACCTACGTTTAAAGAGGTACCCGAAAATTTCGCTCATAAAACTCGGCGAGGCTTGCCAAAGCTACATTAACCAAATTGCAGAAAACAAACATATCTAATAATTACGCCTGGGGCACGGAACCTCGTTTTGCAGAATTATGCGACCGCCATAACTTTTTCAATCTAAACTTCTACAATTAAATTTACTTCGGTCTCAACATAACATTTCAATAACCGGCGCAGATCGGTTGGTTCTTCTCGTTTGTCTTTGACTGATTCTTTCCTTTTAAGATATTAACTCGGAATACTTTGCGCATTGATAAAATAATAAAATCTGGTTATTTTTATCCTAACTTGATGGAACTTTGACTACAATTTAAATTGTTTTTTTTTTGTCTCTAGGTATTTTTAAATTTCAAAATCGATTATTACGGTTAAAACGTACAGGCTAAAGATAGTAGACAAATTTCAGTTCTTTAAGACCTTCCTTCCTTTAATTCCTTTGGACACAACACAGAAGGAGCACAGGTCGCCCTCCAACTAGGTGGACTGATGACCTGAGAAAGACAGCGAGAAACCGTTGTATTCTTAAGGCGCAGGACCGGACGGAGTGGCGCAAACTAGGGGAGGCCTATGTCCAGCAGTGGACTTCTAAAGGCGGATGGATGGATTGATGGAATTCCTTTAATCTGGCATGGCAAGCAGCTTTGAAAGACCATGTTCAGCAGTGGGTTTTGACCATTCAAATTAAA
The DNA here is from genome assembly GCA_018251735.1 of Eantis mithridates tamenund. NCBI lineage: Eukaryota > Metazoa > Arthropoda > Insecta > Lepidoptera > Hesperiidae > Eantis > Eantis mithridates. Next base: position 5,156 of record DWPP01000541.1, read on the forward strand.
ATTAAAACGTTTTATTTCATCATATACAAAATACTCTTAATGAGCGCCAGTATAATCAAATAGTAGTAAAATTATGTTCTATGACGCTGATATATAAATAATTTCAGAAAAGCTTTAAATAGTGAAATAATCAAACTTCTCGTCACAAAGGACATATGGGCTTGATAAATACGAAAAGAGTGGCAGTCGGAGGCCTTTGAAAGAGCTCCTAGAATATATCATTAATCTTTGCATTACAAATTCATTCGGTAAGAACTCACTCACTTGGATTAAGCAGAATTATAAATGAAGTGTCACGGGAACGCTCACAAAAAGTGTGAAGGAAGAACCTTTGAATAACGCTTGGATGCGTCAGTTTTTAACTCGAAGGAAATAGGCCCCTCTTGTGGGGATTAATCGAGATTATTCTCGTCTTAATGCGTCAAATGCAGGCGCTACTGTGATATATTGTTTCATTCAAATGCTGAATAAATTTGAGGGAACAGTTTTTTAGAAAGTTGACCTTTTTAGTTTTATGTATACGTAGTCTATATTTTCTTATGTGAGCCAAGTCTATAAGCTACCACATCGCTTAGTATGAATCTAAAGTCGTATAATTTCAACTGACACACAGTTTATGTGGGTAAAATATTTCTAGCATTTTTACTTATCTGCAATAAAATACATTATTTTTGTAGTGGAGGAAACTTTAGTGGAGGAGACCTTTAGTTGTAGAAAAATGCAGCTGCCTAGTAGCGGGTTATAAAGAGGGTAAAAAATATGTTTTCATAATATTTAATGCAATGTTTTACCCACTTACAAACTAGTCATCTAAAATATTGCTTCAAACACAATTACATTTGTATAACTAAAATATTTTTCTAAAGTTTTTCAGATTTTTTTTTTATTTATCAGACTTCTTTTTTATCGAATTCAAAAAGGTGGTTCACAATTCGGTTGTTTTTATATGCGCTACTTGATAACCTTTAATAGGCTTATGCTGAATTTTGATGAATCTTTTTTAGGTGAAAGCTAAAGTAATTCCTAATAATGCGAACTTAATTAAAGGAACGCAAGTTCTATAACCAAAACTTCATAGCAATGTTTTAAACATTTAAATCAGCACGATGTTTCAATACGGTACTTTAGCCGTATTTCACTTCCCACAGACAAGACCGTGTGGCCTAATGGATAAGGCGTCGGACTTCGGATCCGAAGATTGCAGGTTCGAGTCCTGTCACGGTCGAGTTCTTGTGAAGTAGTCTTTTTAGTATTTTTTTTAAACAATTTTTTTAAGTACTGATGTTTCCCGGTGTTCCAAATTCAACTAAAATTTAACGATGCTAAAACAAATTTAGAACAAACCATCAACAAAAAAGTACTAACACGAAATATTTAATATTGTTTCAGTTTGACTTTAAAATAGTCTTTCAGACTTATTTACCGTAATTTGCATAATTTGAATTTTCATTATTTTTATGTTTTTATATTACAATATATGTTGTTACCACGTTCGCGTAGTTGCGGTTAAAATACTTATTAATTTTCACGTTTTTATAGGTATTAAAACGTATATATAGGTATACCATTACATGAGAGCTGAGAAAATTGGTATGATAATTTCGTATAATAATGAGTCGTCAAACCATCGCTATCATTTTTCACTCACTGAAACTTGACGGACGACTTAGTAGGTTGACTTTGAATGATTCAGCAGTCTCTAGGGCAAAGTTTGTTCGAAACAAAATGTGCGATATAGAGATTTGTTACTTATTCGTTTTATTGGGGTAATTATATATACTAGATGATCTTACAGAGTTTGTACGAGTTTTTCCGATGGATTAAAAGTTCAACAAAAATTATTTTGTTGTTGTAAGTTCAACAAATAGATGGCGTTGCATGCATCTGTTTCTATTTTCTCAAAGCCGAATAATCCCAATTCACATCTCTTTTCATAGCGTTAAGCGATTGAAATGAAACAAAAACTAAATGTTATTCAGAGTTCAGTGTTTATGTATCAAAGATATTTACATTGATTTTGTACATTTTACGTGATGCGTGCAAACTACTAAACTAAAACTGAACAAACAGATAAAAAATCCAATTTCCATTCAAAAATGCCGGAAATGGATCCTTTCACACCCTGTCTATTTTTTTTTTCATATATTTTCAATGTAACGATTCTTCTACAGATTTATCTATACGATAGACGGATCTTGAGACTTAGATAGCTTAGTTAATTTAATACCTACTGGATTCATGCTTCGGTGAATCCCGCTTCAAACTGAAGTTTGAAATCATAGGCGAAGCGTGTGTCCTGAAGCTGAACCATTCTCATATCTAAACACTAGTGCCCAGCAGTGGGACTGGAATGGGTTGTTAATCATAATGATGAGATGGATTTAAGAAATTTTTTACGTGGTTAATTCGAATTTATCAAATTCCAGTTACATCCATTTAGCTTAGCTTTTAATAGTTTAGCATAATTCATAACATTATTGCCCTGTTAAAAGTTTAGGATAGGAGCTATAGAAAAATATTTGCTGCTAAGTCTAAAGATAAAAATATATTATTTTTATCAATAGGAAAAACCTACGTAATAAGATATTTAACGGCAACAACGCTATATTTAAATGGAGATTTGATACGTTTTCAATAAAAACAATATTCCGTATTGTCATTCATTAGTTCACGGGCTCATTAAACATATATAGGATTTTTTTGGGTTTTTGTTTGACAAAATGATTCACTTTAATTTTATTATCCTCATCATTACCCATTTCGAGCCCACTGCTGGAAACGAATCTTTGACGAAGAGTTTAGAGTGCAGTGAAGATTAGTGGACTTTCTACACCTTCAATAACATTCTACAGAACTTTTAGGCATGCAGATTTCCTCGGGATGCTTTTCATCACCGCAAAGCACGTGACAATTTTAGTTTACTATATATAACTTCGAAAAGTTTGAGCTACCGCTGAGATTTAACCCAATTTAACGAGAATTCAAATAGGTAGTTTGGCCTACAGTACGATAAATGAATTTTCAAATGTTGATCAGTGTAAAATTTTTCCAAAGACGTATCATCATCATGTATTTCACTAATAAACGTTTTAAAGTTTAGAGATTTACACACTCACAACGTTCATTACACATAAATTAAATATTAAATATATACATACGTTTATGAAAGTGATGAATGTGGAAGAAGCACGGCAGGTCTGTAAGGATGAAGATATTTGACACTCCGTGATATCCTGCCTACGTCGTAAAGGACCTGGCGTAAGGATGTACGTTTATGATACTGCTAGAATTTAGTATGCATCTTTGTATCTAATGTCTTTGTTTTTGTATCATAAAAGATTCATGTAACAACAACAACATTTATCTCATTGGTTTTTATACCATTAGTATGATTAATATATTTATTAAGAAATGGTAGATGCAATACAGGATGTGGTATTTTGCAATAATTACAATAAAGCGTTATTACATTAAAACACGCCATAATAAGTTTTTTTTTAAATATTTGAGCAGCAACCAAGCGTATCTGATGTTAAATGGTATCTGCAACTCATACAACTTCAAATAAAATTATTGCAAAGTTTAGTAAAGTTTTGGCACAACCAATTAACAATCAAGAATTATTTTAAAGTAATTTTAATTAATGGAAATATATAAAATAATAGTGTCGATAATTCCATTGGAATTGAAATTTTGAATTGTAAGGAAATTATAATTATAATTATTAGAATCAAATACGTAATTAAAATAATTGCTGAAGAAAAAAAGATTTACCTTTAGAGGCATTTAACTATGTAACCTGGCCACTAAGTTGCGGTTTCGATAATGAAGTACCATTTATAATGTAGGTATTATGTGAGTTGGAATGTTTACATCCAATAGACTTACAGGCAGGTGCAACTGCGGTCACGGTCGTTATGTCAATGTCTTATGACCATGAGTAGGAACCGTTCGTATTTACAGTACGTAAAAGGAAAGGAGAGAATCAACTTCCCTCCTTTTACAATCTTCAAGCGTTGAAGTTTACACGCATTTACTATTGCCCGTAGGATAAGGGCAATGTCATTGGTCTTTTATTGAAGTCACGAAAGTTAAAGAATTCAACATTCATAATAATGGCTTTTATAACAAAAATTTATCGTTTTCTAAAACTTTGAAAATTGTGTGATGTAACAAATAGACATTACTTTAAGTACGTAAAATAATATATAGTCAGAGTAGATCAAATTCAAATGGAACCAGACGGAAACCGCGCTAGATTTAAAAATAGGTTTGAAGAAAACCCTCTTCCTTTTAAGAAGTTTGCTAAAAATAAATAAATAAATGAACAAAAAATAATAGATAACAGTTTTGTTTTTCTTATAAATATTCATCCTTATCGTCACCGACGACATATTCCTATGAACTGCCGAATGGAGACATCACATGTGTTTAAGAAGTTTCTAGAAAACTATTAGACTCGTGGTGTTTTCTTTTATAGGAAATTACTTATTTATAAGCTAAGTTATTAATAAGCTTGTAACTCCGAAAACTACGGAAACTGAAGGGTATGAAACAAGCCAATGTTCCTTTCAACAAACAAACAAAAAACTCCTCTCAATAACAGATGGGTTGGTGTTGGTTCATCTTAGTCGCGTGCACCCATTATATGACTTAGTTATTTATTCGAATGATTGTGTAACCATTAAACAGTAAAGATATTAGGAAATAAAAACGTTTATATTTCGTTATATGCTAAAATAGTTTCGCAAACTATGTGAGTAAGTATGCGTGCGAATTTGGCAACAAGATTGTCTACGAGTATCAATAGGCGATTATACGTATCAAATTTTGTCATTTATTCTGTTAAGTAAATATTGGTTTGGTAATCTTGTATCTTAAATCTATACATATAAAATTCTAATAATTATATAAAATAAACTAAAGTATAAATATAAAGTATAAGTATAAAATAAAGTAGATGTATAAAACAAAGATAAACAAATCCATGTGTCAGATTCTTGGTTGTATTTATAAAGAATTATCTTCAATGCCAATACACCTTGGTGTTCAGAAAAGAGGTTCTGATCTTTCGTTATGTTGCAAGTCCGGAAGAAAAGCATGTGGTTGGTAGTCATATGTGGTTGCAAAAGTGTATGAGATCTTTAATGTCCATCCAAATGTAATATGAGATCTTAGTGGTTTAAAAGAACAGTAATTGGTTAGTTATCAAATGTCGCAAAAGAGTTAAAGTTTCTTCCTATAAAAACATACAAAAGAATTGTCCAAGGACATTCGATAACTATTTTCGTTTTAACTATTTTGTCTTGTTTTCTTTAAAATATGCATTATTTTTTTAACTATTGTGTCATATTTTATTTAAAATATGCAATATTTTTAAAAACTTAGATACAAGATATTTTATTTTGAAAAAAAAAGCTATTTACAAATTAATAACGACTTTAGTAGTATTTACTGATGCAACAATTGTTGGTGAAGCCTGTTGTTACCGTCTGATGTCTGCCACGTTCAGCGTAACCTTTACACCTTTAAGGGTAATGGTCACGTTTTAGGGTTAACAACGAAGCTCTTGTCAGTAATCACGTCATCCATGCACACATCAAATAAATATGAATCCGTTTCCGCCCTTTAAATGTAAACTCTTAATATTTGCCGTAGATAGCTTAAAAATCAACATTAAACCTGATAAGAATAATCGTAACCGTAACAATGTAGTATGTATTTTTATTAACAACTAGCTTCCGTCAGCGACTTCGCCCGCGTGGAATAGTAACTTTTAGTTATAGTGAGCTAACCTTAAAAGATAGATATATGCTGTCGTGGGATATTTTTTATATACTTTTAAGGAG
>DWPP01000542.1:0-11004 GCA_018251735.1 Eantis mithridates tamenund
AAATTGTGATCCGGAGGGGTGGGAAATTTCCGACCCACCGACCTAAACATGAATGAATTAGGTACACAAAGGCACCTTTGTTTATACTTAGTGAAATGGAACGGGATACCATATTGTTAGCATAATATGTGTATCTGTAATTCGTTTAAATTTTAATTTAACTACCCAAAATTTACATATGACCAGAGAGACATATTTGCCTTAAAAGTTTTGAGGATGTCTTGTGATGTACTTTTTTATATTAAATGATCGGCAAACGATAATGTTAAGTAGTCACAGCAATCCACGAATTCCTATATTACGCACACCGGTGCACTGCTACTCATAAGGTCAAGATTGTCAGCTCCCATAATAGTGGCCCCAACCAAAATACAAGTAATTTGTTTGCTTCAAGGCGAGATATGAGGCGGTGGTAGGTTCGCATGCGGGCGAATTTTAAAAGTTCTTCCTACAACGAAATCTATACACAACCTTTTCAGTACGTAGAATACTGCTATAATATGAATAAATCCACGGAGACGCGCATGTTAAATAAAGAACACGAAAGTTTAAATTTGTCACTAAATCATTTCCAAACTTTGTTTACCCATGCGTAAATATTATTTAATTTTTTAATTCATACTTACAAACATTTGCAGACCTAATTATACGATACATATGAATCGAAATGAAAAATATGATAAAACTTTTGTGCAAATAAATGTGTTTTCTTTGACTTAAGACGTTAAACATTGACTCAAGATGCTGATTAGCGATTCAACATTAAGCAATACGGTCAACAGGTGCTACTACGGTTTCTGAACGTAACTGTCATGGCGCTGGCTCCGCGCCAAAACTGACAGCCGTAATGGCGCCAGGATCCGCCCAAACGTTGGTGAAAATGTAATTGTTATCCTAATTAATAAATTCAAGTTTGAAAATGTCAATGTCAAATTATACACACACATACACACACATCTTCACGCCAGGTCCCCTACGTAGGCAGAGAAAATAATACATGTCAAATTATAACACTGGTTAATAACTTATTAAAATACACACATGCCAGATTAACTAGGTACAGGTATATTATGATTTTTCCCGCACTGCTTATCATATTATCTTCAACTTCCTTGGCAAGTAAATAATGAAGTAAGGAAAGTATCTAAGCATATATTATACTTAGTAACAATATTATTGAGTCTTCCAAATCGAATAATAGAAGTTCTGTGATCCTAAATATAAAGTTCGAATGCTTGACCGAACTTTGATGGAGAAAGTTACATCTACATACCATTTATAAACGGTTGTGAATTCATTACTAGGAAAATATATTAGAAATGTAGATTCTCTCAGCATTCAATAAATTCAGTCCCCTGAGCTAGCTTTGAAAAGTATCTACATATTTTGTATATTAACATCATTGTATCCACATGTTTTATATATTAACTTTACTTTTTACACACTACAGCTTTCTTTTTGTGTAACTCTTAAGAGTTGTAGCTATTAGTTTACTAAAGCAGAATACCATCAGATGAATTTGTCTATATCTAAATAAATACATGATGCAGAAACTTTATAAAACTTACAGACATTATGGTCGAATTTCGGGTACCAGCGATCTCTCGTGAGTTTAAGTCACTGTTTCTGATTTATGTGTCCTTATGTGTGTGTACATGTCACTACTAGGTACTTTATCAACCCTACTAAATTGAGTTGCAGCTATTACTACAGAGACGAGCAAACGAACGAAAATGCTGCAGTTTAATTTATGTTATAAATAAACAAAAAAACATCAGAACGCTTAAATTTTTACGTAGAGTTTACGTAGCGTTTTCCTCTTACCGTAGTAAAAGTAAAACAAATTTGCGGTAGTTCCTGGTAGGGAAAATAAGGTAATTAAAATTAAACTAAATGGGGAATTACTGCAAAAGTAAAGCTTGAAACAAACTATCGGTTGCTGCTAAAACGTAACACATGTTTACGAATACAAAGTGTCTTTTACATCCCTCTGACAAATTAATATCGTGCAAGGACTATTTTTTAGAACTACAAGTTAGGAATATTCTCCATATAAAAGTACATAAGCCTGTTACTTATAAAGCACAGGTATTTCGCTCGTGTTGATAAATCCATAGATTTCCATTCAGCTTAAGACTATCTTTCCGTGAGTGCAACGTAAATCCGATAATTTGTTTCAAACTTAAGACCGGTGAAATTTCCGGTTTAATAGACGGTAGTTAATTGAATTAATTAGTCGGTACCCACTGACTATCGTACTTCTACGATGCACCTGAGACTTAGGGTAGTTCAGTGGTATTTACAAAAGTTGTACCCTGTTAAATATTTTTTCTGTTTCAATGGGCTGCGTATCTGGGTCCATCTGGCTGATCTAATGCACTGTTAATAGGTAATACTTTAGTTCTGTAGCCTAGTTCGATTCCCAGCATTCCCATTGGAGACTTGAATGCCATGTGAAGCGCCGAGAGCTTTTTCCACCGGCTTTTTTCTCTCGCTCTACCTCACCCAAGTACCAGGGGATGCTTAAAGCCGATGAAATCATATTATTATATGATGTTTTGTCTTTCATTAAAAAAACGCTTACACACTCATACTCATTAAAAGCTTTGTACGATAAAATATAATATTTGCCTTTGACTTTGTGTGTGTCATTCACTAAGAGTATTTAAGAATGCGGTTGAGAGTGTAAATCGTTATTTTTAAAAAGTCGATATGAAACCAATTAAGCTGTCACTGCTGTGTTTTTGTGGAAAAAATCATGTCTTTTCAGAGTTTAAAATCACCATCCCTATTTTGCTGAGAGTAATGATCTGTTTCCTGGCGCCGGCATCACAATTTATAGACGAGTTCGGCCTCTATTGTAATGAGTACATCCCTGCAAGCACAGGTGTGCAAAAAGTTAATATTTTTTACGTGGAGAAGTTTCTCCATGTAATTATTAAATGTATCAATTTTCGTTTCCGTTTCGTGAAAATGGGTACAATATACTATGTGTACCTACTTGGTGTTGCTACTTGATAATTGTGATCAACTTTAAATAATAAACATACGAATGGAAATTTGAATTGAATATGAAAAGCCAATAAAAGACACACGCTTACTACGCAAATATTTGATTACTAAGACGATTTCAACTCTTCTACCTTACTCTTTATACTTTACTATTCTGTAAATCAGTGCTGATTTCGAGGTAATTTTATTGCAGAATGAAGTGATGAAATGTATTTTCCCCACAAATGGAGGTTACCGTCAGCTTACTCCACCACGATGCTCCATATACAGCTTAATGGATGTTATTACAAATCATTTTTAATATTTCAAATACGTTTAATTAAGCGATTGGCCAAAACACCTCCCTTAGTTTTATACCAATCACATACTAATCAAAACTACAGTCTACTTATAATTATCTATCCCTATTTTTAATTTTAAATACGATTGTTTAACAACTTTGACAGAACTTTAAGTAGAACATTTTAGCAGAATTCAAAACTAAGTCCGTAGTCTGAAATCATAGTGTCGAGTCACAGAGCGAACTAAATTTGAATCCTTGAATAATAGATTCGTGTACTCCATTTTCCATTTGAAAACTATCTTAAGATCCGTTAGGTAACCTATATAGACAGAGAGCACTAACCTTAATCTATCCGTCTGCCTAGTTGTCTAGACAGTGTTTCCTCGCCAATTTGGCATCGAATAATGCCATGTTTTCACGACTGTTTGCCATTGTCCGATACGATTAAAAATTACGACCTCATTAACTGTATCAGTTTTATTGTGTGACTTTATGAGTGATAAACTTGTGGGACTGCATGGGTTGACTGTTTTGCTTATGCCAATGAATGTGAAGGTGCGCAAACCACGACTGGTATAATTGCAAATGATCTACAAATCTTGGGCGCGATCGGTTCTGGAGTGGCCGCTAGTGGCTAAATATCTCGCTTCAGTGCTATAGTGGCAATTTTAGCGTCGAAAAACCTTGTCGCTAAACCCTTGGCAATCAAAAAATTATCCCGATGTCCACCAATCCGCTTGGGACCAGAGCAATGGTTCACTCGTAACAAATGTTATTAACGGTATATGTTCCAAGTAAAGTATCAAGATTATTTGAAGGGTTTCTTATCTAAGGTTATTGAAAACTTTATAAATAACGTTTGTAAATTCCATGCAAATGGACCAAAGCTAGCTAGTGTTAAATACGACGACAAAATATGATAATTAAAATGCTAATAGTAAATGTAGCTAAGCGAAGTCATATCTTGAGTTAAGCATTATGCAAATTGCTACAGCTGAGGATTTATTAGAGTATTAAAGTATCATCTTGAAATATGTCACAACTCAGTTTTAAATGCTGAAGAAAGCAGTTCGCTATTAGAAATACCACGAAATAGTAAGTTGTTGACAGAATTTTGAGAAAGAGTTGTGATCAGAGCTTTTGCCTTGTCCAAACTTAACCTTTGATTTTGAAGTGATAGAACTCTTGTGCTCGAATTTTTGTTTTACTGAATTGTCATAATTAATTATTGCATCGTTTAAGAAAATTGTTCTTATTTGTATAAAATTGATGAATAATACCTGACCCTAAATTCAAATACATGAATAATTTAATAATAATGTTTCACACGCATTTTAGGATACCCTGAGTGCCAACTATCAAACGCTGGTCTAGTAAGCTGATCTAGGCTAGGCTACCTTACCAACCGTAATCTAACCTAAAATGAAAGGTAAACTATGCCGAAGCAGCCGTGAAACAACAAATCCACAGATTCCGTTGAAGCATCAATCATCTCTAAACAAGACAAAATCTGCCCCAATCACGTTGGACAAACACGATAAAAGTCTAGACAACCTCGCCAAATTGGCATCAAGGCCGTCTTTGAACTATTAACGTTAGCTCCAGCCAAATATGGAGGGACACAATATTTAGGCTCGGATCTAAGGGCCTATATTGAACACTTGCCAAAACTGATTCTGGCATAGTGCTGAATATTTAATGCCGAGCAAGGAAAATACGCACAAAACCTTAATAGAACCATAACAAATGGCTTCCTTTTTCACGTCTGAGGATTTAGAGCTGGTGGATACTTCTTGTTCGTAAATGGAAATAGGGACTACTATTTATGAGTGATGAATGTGTTAGAAGCACGGCAGGTATGTAAGGAAAGGGATATTTGGCACTCCGTGCTCTCTGCGTACCCCGTAAAGGACCTGGCGTGAAGATGTGTTATTTATGCTTACAGTGCTTCAACATTTTTTTTTATTAATAACACTAATGTTAAGTCTTGTATACAAACAAAAGAAAAACGATTGGCAAATACATGAGAAATTGTACTTTGGAGTTTTGTCTCTATATCGTACATTATTCTACAGTATGTGCTTTTGGTCTCCTCCTAAAGGGCTGGACTAATTTTGTAATTAGGTATCTCAGTAGCCCGGCTGGATGATTTAATTTCGCAAATGTTCTTTAATAGCGGTGCCACGGTTAGGTTCCTGAATTTACTTTATTTTTGAAGAGTGTCGGAACAGGCACAGCATAAGCAAAGAGTAGGTACTATTCTAATATCTAAAACGTAAATCTCTGCATCGTCACGATCGAATTTAAAATATCAAACCTATTTCCATTCTGTTATATTCGTTCTTTATAGTCTAATATTATACTTTTCGCTTAATAATCCAGTTCAAATACATTCAGCAATATAAAGAATACTCGGGAATATTCCGAACCGTAATATAATGAGGTCTTATTTACTTTTGTCCCGCATGACACGAAGCGACGCTCTTTGGGACAATAATTGTCACGTATGAATTTCACGTTAAGGGTATGATTTTTATGTGCCCTGCGGGGAATCTGCTTCTTTGTGGGAATCTTTTTATGTGCTTGACGATGTTTAATGCTTGGAATTTATAGACAGTATGCGTAGAAGTGATTGCTTAATTTGTTTGATCCCGGCTTCTTAGTTCTGTGGGTTAGGCTTCAAAACATTATGTACTAAACTCAAGCCATAGCGCATAATAACTAAAACGTTATATTAACATAGTAATCCTGCATGCCTAAAACTTTTCTAAAAAATTCTTGAATGATAAGTTTATAAATCTGCAGTTGGCCTGCGTGGTAACTTGGCTTGAAACCTTTCCAGCAGTGAAACAGGAAATTTAAAAGAAACGAGTTGATGATGAGTGAGAAGTGACATTTTTTGTAGTATGTGGAAAGTTTCTAGTCTATTGAAGAGCTGTTCAACAAAGGAAATAAATTCCTTTTACTTTACATCTTCAATTAATCGTGAAGCTATTGAATGGAATCTGCGAGGGGCTTTTACCATTCCTTATTCGAACTACATTACCTTTTTCCAAGTATTTCGTTGCTTGTAACTATTGACCTCCTTTTTCCTTATCTTTTTTCAATTTTTTCATTGAAATGAAACTAATTTGAGCAAGAAAAAACTATTTATCGGAACGACTTAAACTCAGATATCTGGCACTCCGTGCTGTCTGCTTACCCCGTAAGGGAGCTGGCGTGAGTATTTAAACTCTAATTCTCTCAAATTTTATAACAGCGAAATGATTTTAGGATCGAATTGATGAACTTCACATGCTTATGCATACAGACTGCATCACATTAAAAAAAACATTTTCAGTTTTTATTTTATAAGTAACGTTAGAAACAAGATCTACTTTATCAATTTCGTCTTCGTGAATATAGATATCCTTGGAGCCTAAACAGAATTTATTTTTAATGTAGGAAGACCAATGAAATAAGTTAAACATGTTTTTGCCCTTCCAAGGTTAAGATGTAATTGAAAATGTTTAGAATTAGTAACACCTTAACACTTTTTATGTTTCAATCATTTCCTGACTTCCTTACTACTATCTCTTTATACTCTTTGATGTATCATTCTTTAATGTTAACCAAGGACAAAGGGACGATAAAAGCACCAAGCAGGACTCAAATTCAGTGAACAAGTTACCGTTTCGTCATTTCTATAACAAAGCGAGCTTCTTTCTTCCGCTCTGAATACTATGACATATTTAAAGATAATTGCTATTTAATGCTTAGTGCTTATAACTTCGTGCTTCTAGCCTAACGATTAAGGTCATCGATTGTCTTTGAGCATGACTGTATAAGCAATTTAATTAAGCAAATTAATCCTGTAGAAATTCCTTATCATAATTTCCAGGAAATTAATTTTGGTTTTGGATTTCAATTGTTAGACTCATCGACAACTCAATCTCACTGCTAAGCACTGGTCTACTGTGAAAATTAGAAAATAAGGCCCTAGATCACCAAACTGCCCAATTCATATATGCAGGTGAACATCAGACATAAATGTCGTTGTCCTTTTTCGTTTTCTACCATCACATGACAGTGGTAGAAGTAATTATCATTAAACCGCGGCATCACTTTATTCTAGTCATTTAGTCCCTTATTGTCACTTAACACTATGTGGACTCTTTTTGTCACTTAAGACTATGTCGAAAATATGTTACTGCTTCTATTATAACCTCCGAGAAACTGAACAGATCGTGGTAACGACGTATCATCCAGGCCTTCCCGTTACGTTACCCGTATCCAGAATTTAATTTATTCAAACCAAGGCTACCTAACCCATAAACTTAGTATGATACAATTGGAGACTTAGTAACACAAGACGGGCTTGCCTTTGTTACGTAAGCCGTTACGTATGATCTAAATAAACTACACGTGCGCTATTCTAAGGGATGTCATGCTAATTGTGAAAATATATCTTCTTTGTACAATATATTTTCCGGCATATTTTAGAACTTAGTAGGTAGAATTGTTAGAGATCGCCTGGCTAGGGACCTACTGCCATCGTAACCCGCCGTGTTTCAGGCAAAGCGGTTGTATTTCGGTTGGGGAGGGGACACAGCAAACAACTTGGTGAAAACTCTTAGTCAGAACTCAAATCAACTTGGACCTTAAGTGTTGCAACACGTGAAATCAGATAAAAAAAAATATTGAGACCGTAGGTTTCCTTAAGTGCAGTGACTAATTTACATGAGGTAATATGCTCGTTTGTCGCTCACTTCTTAAAAAAATCTCTCTATCGCGTTCAAGTACTTTCCCATATGAAAAAGTATCGGTAAAATATACTTTATACTTACATAGGTACTTAAGGAAAGTCTGACCTACACCTGCATACCTAATATAGGAAATATTTTAATGAAAATATTTTGATTGAATTAGGTAATCGTTATAAAACATTAGTACCAAAAATTTTATTTGTTTTAAAGTAAGTATTTAGTGAACAATTTATTTTAGAACATATCAAATCACTATAAAATGAAATGACATCAAAAGATTAATACTTAGTTCTTCCACCATAGCTATCAATTAGGCGTGATGAAATTTTTACACATTAAAACTCCAAAAAGAATTATAGATCTGTTTCTTGATGATTTCATTCTACAGATGGGATATCTTGTCATCTCTAACGGATATATTTATCGATAAAGTCGTTAATCATATAAGAACATTTCGTCAATTATTTAAAGTTCAAAGAAAACAAAAATGTCAAAGAATTTTGTCAATTATCGTCACTGATCTAGAGCGGATCTCTCAAAGTTTATTATAATTTCAACAAGCTCAACGACTTAAAACATCCACGGAAACTCCGTAATTAAATTTCAGAATTGAAATAGCTACAAACATTCCTTTGTTACATAACTGGGAATTTATTAAATTCCGCGATACGGAGTGCGGCGAAAAACGATGTTCCATTGAGTTCACGTTCATTAAACATTCAGAATGCACGCGTAAAAAGATAATTTTGTGTTAATTATATCTGTTTAAAACCCTTCTTTTTACTAAATAATTTTGAAGAATAAATTAAGTTTCCTATTATAACTTAAAGATAAAATTGTAGTCATTTTCAGCTGGGAATTAATTTAATTCCCAGACAGAACACGGAAGTAAAATAGGAAATGACGCCACCATTAAATCGTACTACTCTCTCTACTGCGCATGTCTGAAAAGGTTGATTTTTTGCTGAAACTTTGTCACAAATATTTTCTCGCTGTATAAAAGATATAATGTTGTTGTATAAAATGATATTTTTATATAATCCTAGACTAAAACTGACCTTTACAAATTACATAAATACTTAAACAAAAGTAGTGATTAGTATAAAATTTCTTCATATTATCTAAATTACAGATTTAGAAAGTTCTATAACTAAAACATATTTCGATCCAGTGTACCAATATTTCGGTGTAGAGTTCATGGTAATTATACATTCTAGTATTCTTTATATATTATTCATCGCTTCTCCTGTAACTGTATTTGTATGTACATTACATTACTGTACTGTTTATTTAAAAAAAGATGATAAAAATATTCCTGAAAGTTAAAGTTTATATTATAACAAATCTCATATAAGATGTAACTAGAACAGAGAACGATGCTCCCGGCGACCTACCAACGTAACCTCGATGGAGAAGTACCCTTGGAATTTTAATTACATTTTTAATTTATACTTAGTCAAGGAACTGATTTTGTTAAGAAGAAAAATAACATTCATATCAGCATTCCTAAGCATGGTTTTCTTTACTTTTTAAGTATTATCAATAAGGTAGTTATAAGTTTTTGCTATCCGCAGATACGAACATTTCAGAAATTATTTTTGCCTGCAAATAGGAATATTATAACTTCCTAAATCCGTTGTGTATTTATGTAAGTAATATTAGATAATTCTTATTGAATATTTCTTAACATTGTAATTACTATAAAAGTATTTTTTAAATGCGTCTTTCTAAATTTGGTAAGAAAAGATTTAAGTAGAACGGAGAATGATCCATTGACCTATCGCGTAACATCAATGAAGAGATTCGAAGCATGCGTACCACTCACGACGCCAAATGCCAGGCGTAGATTGATGTAATTCGTTCAACGTTTTATGTGTTTTACTCACTCCTACACGATCCAGGGAAATGACGGATAACAGTAACGGGAATTTTTATAGGAGCGTGATAAACTTACGCACCTTGATTTTACTGAAGGGTTAATTTTCCTGAAATTGATATTTATCTACCAACTTAAAGTCAGAAACCAAAATGGGGATTACATCAAAATGTGGGAATTTATAACTGAAAATTACAATCTACAGGTTAAAGTTGAGAATAAAGAGTGTGTCAACCCTTTGACAGAAAATCGATGAAGGTAGAGACACATACTTTTCTTTACAAATGCGATGTACAAATGCATCACTGACCTGGTTTTCTTGGTTGAGCAGTTTCAGTTGGTCATTGATGAGGCTGTACTTGGCGCTCTCTTCCTTCCGCAGCGCCCGCTCCTTCTTCAGCTCCGGGCTCCAGAAGGTCTTTATGCTGTGCATGCTGGAGCCCAGCTTTTGGTTGGTCAGTTCAAGTTCCTTCTTAAGGTTGCCAAGCTCGCGTTGCAGATCGGAATTCTGCGATTGGAGCTCGCCGAGGAAGAGCGGAGGGGGCTCGCGCCTATAGTAGTCATCCTCGGGGGGCGGCGGCGGCGCGTACGAGCGGTCGTACTCCCGCTCGAGGGACTGGTATCGGAGCGGGCGCGGCCTGGCGCGATGGTGAGCGCCAGCGGAGGCCGAGCGGCCCCGCTCGTCGGGCGCTGGTGAGGGCTCGTCATCGCGCGCGAGGTACGGGCTCCGTCGGGAGGGGCTGCGGTCCACTTGGGGCAAGCGACCGCGCGTGCCGGGCCAGTCCTGCCGGCGCCACTCCTCCCGGCACGGCGGCCGCTCCTCCTCCGCGGCGTACTCGCGGAGATACAGCTTGGCGTGTTTCCCGCCTCAATTCGAACGCATTGTGAACTGGACTGGGTGACGGGTGCGCTACCACTGAACGGGACGCCCGGCTCATCGATCGTCCACACGCTACGCATGCGCCGTGGCACGGCAACTCAGCGGCTTAAGCGCCCATTGATTCGCACTGAACACGCGCTCCTCTATAAATTTCTTCGCTCATGCACGCGAATCTAGGATGTGATCGATCTCACGAAAATTGCATTTT
>DWPP01000543.1:0-10998 GCA_018251735.1 Eantis mithridates tamenund
AGGGCGGTTCTGGGCTTTGTTTTTGAGCGGATAGACTCTTATTGGTTGGCATAGTTTAAAATTCTAATTGTTAATTGGTTAATTTCATTGTTTGTTTCTTTGTACATAATATACAGAACTTTCGTAGCAATGTATTTTCATAAGAATCTAGAAATAATAGGTAAATTAGGAATATTTGCATATTTGCAAATGTATCCATAGGTATCTACCAATGTTACTTTTTTACACCTATTTTTATGTGATACATTCGCACTAATGATTTATGAATATTTGTTTTTCTACTGCAGTGAATGGCTTTATTTTCAATGCTTAGAAAAAATATCTGGATACTTTGGAAAGATATCTTCCAAGAATGTTAAGATACGATTTTTTATTTTAATTTACTAAAATTTAAAAAACAACCCAACACGAGATACATTGTAGCACATACGAAGCAAACATCATTTGAGGTCGCCATAAATTTTTAATTGAAGCAAGTCCTCTAAACAAATAAAAAAGGAAAACGAATTCCACCTTTGATAATTCATTTGTAAGTAAATTTTCCCTTTCAATAATCCATTTGTAAGTGAATTTTCCCTTTCAATAATCCAGCCCTTTCAAGGGCGTTCGCGCTATGAATCCGCATCGGCTTGGAACGTGCCGATAATTTCATTTCCTCAACTTTTGATATTCAGCGTCCAATAAAAAGTTTTCTAGGATAATATTGGAATTGTTACCAAGAAATATTGTTCGACCCCACTCGGAAATTGTTATTTTAATGTTAGACATCTATCTTTCTGTTCGTGTTTTTGTCTTCATTTATGGAAATGGGATTCGCGTTTTGAATTTCCTTGCTGAGTCTTGAATTTGCTGCAAGGTAATTAAGGTACATAGATGATGTTTACCTAAAAGAAATAATACGATGAAAATCGTTTACAGTTGAATAAAATCTTTAGAATGCTACATTTATTTTTCACTATGAAAGATAGTGAAACGATTGTGACACCTCATAGCATCACCACATGCCTGTGTTGAGGTCTGTGAAAGGGGTATACTCTAGTGCAGCAGTGAATTGTTTGGAGCTAATATTACTACGCATATTTTACTACCACTGAAAATTGCATTTATGTGTCTTTCCTAAACGCTATGGAGAACATTTTTTATTGTAATAAACACACAATGTCCAGGAAAAATTTAAAAGTCACAAATAAATTCGTGTTAAATTCAAACTCTGAAAATCACTATTACTACTATTTTCCATTCTCCACTGTTCTCCGTCAAAGATGATGTTGCTTCGTTCTATTTGCTGCACGGGAATCGTCACGTAGCGAATCCTAGAGTCACGTCACGTCACGTGCGTTCCGTGATGTGCACATCTACAATGATTACGGTGATTGGCGACGATCGTAACTTATCTCCAAGACATTCTGATGGTATTGTCGCGGGAATTCTACGTGTAACGTATCCCGTTTTATGGTGATTGGGAACGGAATCTTCTGGATCAGAGGCGCTTGGCGGCTACACAATATATTGTAACTGAAAGTACTGTTAGTTTTGATACAAGCTATGAAGTTAATACAGACTTTAGATAAATCCTAGCAAATATTATGATGGTGGATTAAGTATGAACGGGAGATAAATGCCCTTAAAGTGCTCGAACATTATGCATAAATGCACCATCACTCTAGATTGACTTTGGGAAAAAAGATTTTATAATCTTAATATATATAGGAGAATAACCACCGATGTATTGACTCATCAAGATATCTCTGGAACCATTAGACTTGGAAACTTGAAATTTGGTAGAATTATTGCTTTTGGTGAGTAGAGGTCACTTAAGGACGTATTTTACGAAATTTCATCGTCTGTTTTAAACTGTTTGACCAAAATTTGGCTAAATACCAATCTCGCTCTCTTAACCTGTCAAAAAATGTAAGCTAGCATGAACGAATTCAAAATCAACGCACTCTTTAATATGTTCAAGTGTTGCCATAAAATAAAAATCGTAGGTAATCAACTGCTATTCACCAATTGACATTTTAAGTTTCAACTCCTATCCCGTGATCAAGAACGTCATAAGCAAATGCGTCACTATTTACAACGTTGAACATGTTCGAGCTTGTTTGGCACCCGCCGTGGCTTTCGCATGTTCCAACGCTTCTGCAAAGCCAACGATCGTGTACATGACACGATTGTCATCCTGTTCGACCCAGTTCCGTCATGTATTCTTAAATTGCACCTGTCATAAATTGCTCCGTTCAAAATTGTTCCGAATATGTAACAAACGTTGTTACAGAACTTTGTAATGTGTAGTAGTTATAGCAGACCTATTTGTTAAAAAGGCGTGATGCTACTCCCATATTATATTTAATTCTAAAACTGCTCGGCGTCCCTAATTGAAGTCAACTTTTAATAATTACATTGATTCCTATACCCAAAAATTGGGAATCGTAACATTGACTGAATTGATACAGTCTCTTTGGAAACAGGCTTTAAATTTAAAACAAATGTTCCTATCGTTTCCGATATTGCCTGTATTCTATTCGGTTTCAATGTAAAATAATAATTATCTTACATAAAATTATGCAAGTAAGTACTCTAATAAATTATCTGTACAGAGAGACAACTCTCTTTTTGGGCATTAGTAACAGTTTTATTTCTGTGTTGACGACGATTGGGAGAAAAAATTACATCGCCAGTTATATGTTATCAGTGTATTTCCTAGAATTGTTTCGGATGTTCGAACCCGCAACTAAGAATTTTGTCATTGGTTGTTGCATCTTCATTTGTATCTACTAGTATATTTACCGTAATTAATGCTGAGTTTTATTTATTTTTATTTTTCGAAGCTAATGTTATGTTACTAACGTTATGTTAGTGTTAGAATTCTAAATTCATGCATACATCGCCACGGCAGGGGCTTTACGGGGTACACGGAGTGCCAAACATCTCCTTACAGACCTAAAATCTAAACTTCAATTTCAAGTATTCCTATCGGATTCATATTGTATAGTATTGTTTTGTTCCAATTTAAAAGAATCATTACCTCCGCTTTCGTGAACCAGGTCGTGAGCCAGGCCAGCTCGTGAATCTGCCAAGTCATAGCCGAATATGAAAATTTTCAATGTGCATTAAACTTGAGTGCTGTTATAACTTTAATGTACTGGAAGTACCCTTAAAGCTTATGGCCGGCGAAGAATTAGAAGAAATTTTGGCCAACAAATTGTGAAACTTCACTGACTTGATGAGTTCATTGCTATTTTAAATGATAATGAAGCATGTTTAAAGATATCGTACAAGTTCAATTTAGAGAAGTAAATTACGCTAGGCGATGTTTTATTATAGTCAGTTATATAATGAAAATTGTATCTATAAGTGAATTTAAAAATTTTAAGACAAATTAATGTATTTAATCATAATTTATAGAAATGTTGAATTTATAGGACAATAAATACAAAATTTTTCCTTTTACAATTTTTATACCTGTAACCTTTAGTAGTTGACTAGCCCAAATTAGTCCAGATAATTTTCAAAAGTACCAAATTAACGTTTCTCGCAGCATATATACAGTTTTTAATGTTACGTTTAAAATAATTTAATTTAATTTCAATCCAATAATCCACTTCTCATTTACTGGTCACCAGATTTATCTAGTCATACCTATTCTATTATAATATTGAATTAATGTCCATATCCTCGACCAATATTTCTCTTACATCCAGAATTTCCGGTAAACAAAGAAAACTACCCCGTCTATGCTCGTCCGTCTTGAGCAAACATTATTTCCAACCGGAAATTGGTGTTCCATCCTTTCGCGTCGTGATATGGAAATATTATGTACCTATGAATACATCGTATATTGAAATATGCCTACGTAAAAAAGACTCGTTTACTCTTCGGGTTTATTTCGGATATTTTAGGCGAAAACGAAGAGAAAATGTACTGCAGTAAAATATTTAGGACTTTCTACCGCTTTTCTACCGCTTCACCGGTTAGCCAAAAATAAAACTTACTTAGGGTATTCATGATTGGACATGATGGATGGATTCACTAATAGGTACCCGATTCCATTATACCCGATCAATGCAATGGCGAAATTAGGTAGGTTGAATGGACCATTATATCTACAAAAATAAACTTAATGAATGGTAAGTTCGCGTAACTCCAAGTAACCAAAAATCGGTTATCTTACGTGGAAAGTATAACGGTAATAATTTTTACCCTTTGGACTTTTAACAAGACTTTTATTTCAAATAAAAAATTAAAATAACTTCTCGCCACTTATCTGGTCTATTCTACATCTGGTCAATCCTACAAAAATGTTAACTTGTTCAGTTAATATAAAAATACAAATTTCTTCAATATATTCATTGTTCATTGTTTTAAAATAAACTCCTTTGTTATAGGTCTCAGAAAAGTCTACCCGTACTATTTCACCTTCACAACCTTCACCAAGGGCAGATGGGTTGGGGAAAAGATCCTCGACGTCTTCGCGAGGGAGTTCCGAGCTCATCCTGCAGCTGAGTATGAGCGATGCATACGGGCTGGCACCCTCACCGTAAACTACGAAAGGGTAGATCCCGACTACAGGCTCAAGCATAATGATCTCCTTGCTAACGTGGTCCACAGGTATAACCTTCAGATCTTTTACAATTATCTAGCTAAGACATCGAAATTATATAAGTCAAAAGCTTAACTCTGGTCAGAACTACGCTTTGAAATATTATCTCCATCTGTCCCGTTTATCACTAATTCGTACATTACTATAGTCAATTTATATGCACATTTACATGTTTTATGATGAATATGTTTCCAAATGTTGTATTTTTATTAAAAAAATCTAAAGTTCTTAACTAGAGTTTTGCTTCATTACTTATAAAATTTCGTAGATCTACGTCATTACTTGTAGATAGAAACTTGAGACAGTATAGATTAATTATCTGGCACTTCACTCGAGATCGTTTTGAATCAAACGTTGCTCTCATCGACACGAAACATTTTCTTGATACGTACTCGTGTATCTTAGATACTGTTGGAGGCGACATAAGGACCTTCTACTTTTATGCAAATAACATTAACAATACTGTCTTCTGTCTTGTCTTCTATCCTCTTTATATACTAAGCAACTCCGAACATCTTAGCAGGAGAACCGGTGTGGTTGTAAATAGAATTTATTTCATCGATTCTAACCCTCTGTTTAGAAAGATGTGAAAGGTGAAATAGATTCTTCACAAGAAGGATTTTGGCCCTTGAAGAACTCAAAGCTTGTTTGTACATACGAGCCCTTAGTGATGTAATATAATGATAATTCCGAAACGATTGTCAGCACCGGATGAGCATGCGAGTGCACTAAGTTCTATTACAGCGATACCGACATCTTGTTGATTTCCATTATGTTCAATATGTTCCTGTTTGGTATCTGTATCTGTGATCGCTCAATCGTCACGTCCCTTATTACCTTCGCTCACGCATGTTCATTTGTTGTTGTTTTGGTTACGTCTTATCTGTATTTCATACGGCACGACAATTTATGGTATGACGGACTCTGAGCAATTTGCATCATCGTTACCATTGGCAGCACTTGCGCCGCTATCGAAAACAGAATTACCTCTCTCATACACATAACACACGGTAGCTTCTTGTTTTCGCACTCCTATTTCTACTTTACATTTCACTGTTTATCAAATATTATCACGAATCTCAAATGGTTTTCGAAGCAAAAATTAAAGTTGGTAATGTTTTTTTAAGTGTCGGAAGATAACGAAAGGTAGATATGACTCGTTTCCATTTTCATTGTGACCGCAACAAAGCGGCTGAGTCGTTTAAAGTCCTTCGGGCGTAATGCGCGGGAAAAGGGGATTTATCGCTCGAGTAACAAACGAAGCTCCATTACGCTCTGAAATGTGTGCCAGATGCAGGTGGGGCTACGTTTTAAGTAATGCAAGTCAGCACGTGAGTAAATTATCCGTACGGAGTGACAATTCTCTTTTTTGGACATTAGTGACGGTTTTATTCCTGTGTCGACGAAGAAGGGATGAAAAATTATCGTCGCTAGTTGTTTCTTCTAGCGAACGCTTTGTTTTCACAAAATTCGTTTGTGTCATTAATAAAAATACATTTGTTAATTTATGACTACTGCTTAATTGCAACTTCAGTTGAAAGAAAGAAAATAAAAAAAGGAGGGTCATTTTTCATGAAAACTATTACAGACAGAGAAGTAAATTAAATTTTTCATTAATTTAAGTTTCCATTAAGGCCATAAATACATGAGTATTATAGAATAAAATTGTATTACACTTTCTTATTAAAATCTTCAGTACGGACTATTTACTCAAACATATTGAATCCAATTATATTTCTTACAATTTTACCTCAGAACAAATCATCATTTTATAATTAAACCCAACGATCATTGTCACGCGACGTCAAATACATTTTTGATTTAAAACCAACAAATAATTTCTTGTCACGTTATCAATTACCAGCCCTTACTTTTTCACAGTGCTTTGATTTGTGACACAAAAATCACTTCACCGAATCACGTTACCGAATACGGTCACTGTCACGTCACGATGCCAACGTCACGACACGACGAATATTGCTCAGCGTCCCGTCACCAAACCGCCGCCTGACGTGTGTATCGTTACAGGCACGAAGTACCGGTGACCAGCCAACCGATCACCCTCGTACATATCGACGAGGACATTGTGGTTGTCAACAAACCAGCCTCTATCCCCGTAAGTGGCAATTGAGACAGCCATTATTATGTACGCTTCATATTCTGCCGGACTTGACTGGATTGGAACTAAACGATAAACTTTCTAATGTCAGACATTAAGCTTTACGAAAACATTCCAAATTTAAGATTGCCACCAATGGCGTTTTCAAGGCCATTGGAGTTTTATCTCGCATCACTATATTCGATTTCGTGCAGACACTACACGTGTCTCACGGAGTTTTGTCACGCGTGCAATCACGCATCATATTATACTATATTCGTTTGCGTGCTCACATTAAATGTCACGCAGGCAATTTTGCAGCGTGACTTTCACGCTTGTGAAACCATTTGCCCGTTGACAAATTCTTCGAGAATGACAATATTTTAAGATCATTTAAAGCAATATTTTATATTATATTTTATATTTCACGAATCTGAAGACATTGCTAGTGAAAATAATTTCTTTATGTTTTTGTAAAACCTACCACGTATAAGATCTTATTAGATCGAAGATGTTACATATGAAATCTATTTCGGTAACAAGTATGTACATAGTCTAATCTGGTACAAGTCCATTATCTTTTATTTCCTTTGTTTGTGTGCATGCTGTGTCAATATTAACAATCGAGTACTTATAGTTGTAGAGTAGAGCTTATGTAGTAATGGCAAAGAATAAAGAGTTGATAGAAGTTCCACTAGATACTGGGGTACCGAAGCTGTTATACATATATATTTAAATTTACTTATTCAGTCACACACGGAGATATGTGTATTTTTCTGGGGAGCACAATCTCCATAGCTACACAAAAACCGATCTGGGTTAGGCACCTGTTCTTAACAATTTCATTTGCCTTTAAATATGTTCCATATAGAACTATCAAAGGTACATAAACCGTCAGGAAGTATGACATGTGCCCTCCCCTTGCTATACCCAATCCCAGTACTAAATGTCCTTTCAGATATTATAACAGTGTGCCATAAAAATGGGTATTGGAAAAACTTATTCAGTAGTAAACTTTTCTGCTACAAAAATATTACGTAGAGCCTGTTCTTCTTTCTAGACTAAAAAGGAACAAATCAGTCAATGTGGATCTTCTATAAATTATTTATTCTTATGTAGTATCACTTCATTTAGATGTCTTGAAGTCGACGTGTCAGATACAAGTGTACATATGGTATGTTTGTTCATTATTTCTTAATTAAAGGTGTTGGGTACATTTATATGTATGTTAAAAACGCTACATCGACGGGATTAGGTGAGTATATAATACCTGTGTAAATCGATGTATTGATGTTTTTTAGGTATTTTAAAGAAAATGCTTGAAATTGTGATAAAATTTTTAAATGATGTTATAAAGCAATGTTTAAACATTAGGAAGATTCACTTTCTCACCTGCACATCACATTACATAAACAATGAAAATTACAAGCTCACAGTACAAGATCGATATAGCTTCTACTATTACGTAATTGTTTTAAATTTGAAACTTCAAATAACGGTAATAAAAAGATGAAACTAAAAAAAAATAGGAAATTATGAATATTTATCAAATAGTTGAAAACAATATTTTGAAAGTCAAAAATGAAAGTCAAAATAGGTTTTGTTTCTAAACATAAGTTTTGCACTTATCGATATAGTTTCTAACTTCAAAACGCTTAAAAGGAAAGAAAACCAAATGATAACTTTTGTAAATCATCTGGTATGATATTGATTCTCTATAAGTAATATGAAAATCAAAAGTCAAAGTCAAAACATATTTCATCATTAGTTGCTCATCAAACACGATGAACTCCACCAGAATATAATTTAGCTTTTGTTTCCTGGATTTTAGAACACATTAAGATCTGGACATGATTTGACGGCAGGAATATCCCGCGGAATAAAGACTCCCAGATTCTTTATTAAATATTTTCCGCGGGAGTTTTCCTATAAATTTAATTGCTATGTGACCTTAACCAATAACTATTATACATGACAGGCACCGTGTTCACAAGTTTCAGTAATTGTTATAAAATATTACAAGATAAAGTACAGCAGAGCGAACAGTTCAGTCTTAGGAGTTTTATCATTTAATAATCCTGAGATCCATAAACTTTCTGACCCAGCATTTATTCCTTTTTTTATCACTTGTAAAGAAAAGGTATCGAATAATCTAGATCTCACTAGTTTTTAATATTAAGAATCGCATCATAATTGATACATCCCTTAAAGAGCTAAAAATACAGAAAGACTACAGTAAGTCTTTCTGTATTTTTAGCTCTTTAATACCTACCATACCTACCTACCTACCTACAATTTCTTACAACGTGATAATTTAAACAAAAAATACTGTTAAGAATTTCTTTCTACTTTTTGTTCAAAGGCGATAGAAGTTATTTCCCAAAGGTCACGTTAATTGAATTGTTGAAATATTGAAAACTTAATTGAAATACAAAGAACTGAATGAAATCTCAATGAAATAAAATGATGTCTGAATAAGTTTACCAATTTATCTTTAACAAATTATTCACTTACTTTGTTAATTTTTAAAGAAGCTATGTCATATTGGCCAATAGTCGTTGGTTTGGCATCGCATTCTTATTTCACTGGGTTCAAACCCCAGCATACACAGAGTTTTTCGAAGTTTTATTCATACAAGTAGCTATCACTTGTCACGAAGGAAAGCATCTTGAAGTACCTCAAAAACTTACATGCCGTCAAGCATTAGGAAGTTCTTAAAGGCAAATGCAATTCGTCATTTTGCACTTGCCCTAAATAGCTTGGCTTCCGCAAACACAAGTTCATGTTTATATGAATGATGCGAAAAAATCTAAATTACAAAATAAGGTGAAATGAATTTTATGAATGAGGTATTTACACTGTAAAAGCAAATCGTAGTATTGTACAAATCTAGTTATTTACTTTCCAATAAACGAACGCCCACTCCCGATCATATCTGCCGAAGGATTCGAACCCGGAAGTCTCCACTGTCAATAGCAACCATTGTCCCGGAACGCTTACCTGTCGTTTTAAAATATAAACTATGAGTACAATATAAATATTGTCCATTTATCAATGTAACTGTTGGATGGAAATATAATGATGTTATATAAATAAAAATGAAAATAAAATGTACCGATGTGACCGATTTTATTATGACGCTTGACATACATTTCGATTATCCTTTGCACTGCATGTGTATTGTATCGTCATACGTCAAAGTCCAAGATGTCGTCTTGCATATAATTATTCTATGTATAAATAAGCAGCAAACGTGCGAGCAGACCACTTGACGTTACAGTGACAGGCCTTTGCAGTGACCACATAATGCTACCCTTACACATTCATGTGCAACCTCAAATACAATTTTTATTTTAGGTCACACATGCGTACATACGTCTAGTAACGAAGTCTAAAATGGTCACTGGTAACTTTAGTAATGGTAGTAGTGTCTGCGGAAAATCCGTGCCTCCCTAACCGTAACACAGGGAATAAGTATATTTCACGGTGGGTTATGAGTGCAGCGGAAGGACCCCGAGCTCTACCTAGTACATAATAGAGTAATAGTTAAAAGAATTCAGCATCAAGATAAATTTATAACTATTTTATATTTTGAGATGTCTAAAACTTTGTACACAGCGCTTGGCGGAATTTTAGATCAAATAAACATCGTTGTATAGCACATCATAAATAATCTCGTTCAAATATAATAAAATACTCTCGAGCAAGTTTGCTGCAGGTTATTTGAGTTAAAACTAAATTAAAACTTAACGTTGAATATTCTCAACTTGTGTTTAAGTTGAACTATAAAACCTGAACAACTTTTCAAGTTAAATCACCTTACCTTAGTTTAATGATAAACTTTGATTTTCATTGTAATCCTAATATAAATACGTTAAGCAGAAACTTTATACTCTTTTACGACTTCAGTTGATATTAACATATACAGGAAACTGTTTTTTTATATAAAAATTATTATCAATATATGTAATAGGCTGATATGCATTTAAAGTCAAACTGAAAAAAGATTAAATACTACATTTATACCCTTTTTATGATTTATTTGAAGTTTTGGTTGAATTTCGACCACCAGTAATCTTTGGACGTTCTCTCTCCCTTAACTCTTAATAACAATTATCAAAGTCCTAAGGGCTTCAAACCATAAAATGAAAGATGCTACTATTAGAAATACTGTAAAAGAAAATTTGTTACCTTTCCTTGTAGTATATCTTTAAAGTTTATACCTATACTAAAATCTAAAAATATATTAAAATCTCTCAACCTTAGAAGTGCAGTTTTAACCGGTGGAAATATCGTAAAA
>DWPP01000544.1:0-10992 GCA_018251735.1 Eantis mithridates tamenund
CTCAATGTCGTTGTTTTTGAGGAAAGAGCGCCCCTTGCAGAGGAGAACTCTCTAAGCCTGCTTAGATCTTAGATTCAACTAAGCTATTGTGCTTCTTATGTGAATCTAGCTGTACCATTAGCATGTGTAACCCTTAGCAACTCCAGCTCGAGTCGTGGAAAAGGCATGCAGCGGTCCCTTCTCCGAGCTGAGATTATTCGGGGCAGCTCCATCGATTTAGCTGAGCTCATAGGTTGTCAGTTAAAGTAAGCGACTACTGTCTTTAGCGCTCACTTTAACCTACATTATATAAAAACATAAACATAAACGCTAACACACTCATACCCCCGCAGTAGGATGCCCTGTGTTGCGGGTGGCATGGACAACACAAATAACACATCACAAACACCCATGACCCGAGAACAAATATTTATATCAAATTGTGTTCTTATTAGAATTCAATACAAATTGTACACAGAACAAATCGTTATTAATTTAACTATAAGTCACTTCGAATAGTGTTTTGGGAATACAATTAGTTATTATTGTGTTGAATAATAAGCTCGACAAGGTCTCTGCGGGGAATATTATTCGATCGATACTATAATGCTATGTGAATTAACGACGCCGTCAGCGTTCTCATGGTATTGATATCGATTTATACAACCTATAAAGAGCTATTTCTATGATGCAATAGGTCGATCACTTTATATACATAATCTGTGGTACTAACAATGTTTTACCACCTATACCTGCATATGTACATATCGCAGACTTAAAACAAAATTTAATGATTTCAAGTTGTTGTTCGTAAATTATTTTATATTCCAAAACGTCCTTTATTTAATAACAATTAACTTAACTATTATATAATATTAAAAAATTGCCTGCCGAAACTGCAATCTAATATTAGCGAATTTTTACAAACTTACAAACAAAAAGTATGTAAAATATCCGGTCCTGTTCAGCCTGGTAAACATTACTGAAAGGGAATCATTACCCCACAGTAGGACAAGATTGAGTTATAAATGATCATGAAAATTTACTTACGTTAGTTCCACGTAAGAATATTTCTTGTATAATAACTGTTTGAATATTCCGATCATGCATTAGCATTGTGCATTTACACAGCAGTTTAAGTTGCGTTAATAAACTAGCGTTGGATGACAACACGTATCTCGTTCGATGTTTCATGCACCCGGTGTATCGGTGCTAACGGCACCATGAAACCTAGCGGGGCATTCGTTTGTTAATTATAATAATTATGGTGCATGATGGTGGAGATCAGTAGTTGTATAGCTCACTAAAGTGGATCCGAGTTCAAACTTCAGCGTACATCTAAAATTTTAAAAAGTTATGTATATATTAGTATTGTAAAGCTTTTACAGGTCGCTCTGAGAGCCTACAGCCGTCCTGTGAAACCGCAGTGAAGTAGGTAAATTGCTTGTGTTTCGGTTGGGGAGGCGTGGATGCATCTTAAACTCAATGAGTGGCAACGTCTTTACGCGCGATCGCTAGGATCGATAGGAATTTTATTTTATTTAAGATTGTACGTGGATGCAGACCATTTAACTTCTTTTGGCTGCACGTTTGTTTGCTGCTCAGTTATTCTTTTTAAAAAACATTCATCACCTTTAAAGGCGTTCTGCTGCTGTTGCTGTCGAGCCACTTACATATACCTCTCTTAGCGTGCGCGATTCCATCCGATCCTACGCTCTCCGAATCCAGCGGCTTTATTAGTGACATATGTAGCTACGAGTATTCAGTTATGGTATTCTACACGTCCGAATTTACCTTCCACTTTTAGTTTTCAAACAGATAAAGTCTTTTTTTGCTTGTGCGCATCTTCCGGCCATATAAAAACGAATGTAACAATATTCTTTAAATAAAAATAACGAAACCATAATTTGAATATAAATGTCACTAAAAAAAAAACAAATAAATTTGCCTATCGCCTATAAACGAAGTCAAATAATAAGCTTGTATAAGCTTCTATTGCGTAATACCATCGTAATTCAAACCGCTGATATTAGTATTAAGTGTTATTTATTTCAACCACGTTTGAAGTTTCAATAGATAGTAACACCTAATACGGGTTAAGCATAGCTGATGCAAATGTTTCTGGTTTGCGCGTGATCAGATTATAATATTTTCTAGTTTGGACTTAATACCCGACATAAAGTTTCATTTCCTGATAACAGATATAAATAGACAATGCTAAATGCTTGCCAGGAGCTTAACATGGGCTTAACTATCAGGAAAAGACTAGCTCTCGTTCGTAGCGCTCCTATCAAAACCAATTGTAAATCTGAAAAATTATAAAATAAGACAAGCTTGAAGGCTAAAGAAACATCAAATTTAAAACTCAATTTCACACAAACCTAACGTTATTCCTTAACACACATCGCACCGTTATTCAGACAAAGAAATAACTTAAAATTATGATTTTCGAGTTAACTTGAAAAGGACCTTTGCCATATGCCATATATCACGCCAGGTCCCTTACTGGCTAGACAGAGAGCATGGAATGCCAAAGATATCTATCCTTACAGACATACATATACATATCTTCACGCCAGGTCCCTTACGGGGTAGGCAGAGAGCACGGAGATCCTTACAGACCTGCCGTGCTTTTTCCAGACCTGTTCAGCCGTGATGTTAATCCACTCCTTGTCTCATTGCATGTCACAGGTCTGATAGAAAGGATAAATCCATACTTTACCACACTTGCCAAGTTCGGATCGGTGGACTTAATAAGCCTTCAAGATATGAAGGCTTAGAACATACTTAGCCATGCTGTTGCAATGCGAAGTATGCGGAGCATAATGGTCTGTTGCAAATCAGCCTTAATATTTTCATAGCGCCTATAGAGGTCCTGATAAAGTTTAATCTGACTGTCTATTTTCTTTTCATAATGGGAATCCAGTATCCAACTAAGGTTTGATACTTGATTCCTGGGAATCCAGCGTCTAACCCACTAAGGTTTGATACTGGACTCCCATTCGTTGGGTTCGGGTTTAAACCCCAGCACGCCCAAATAATTATCGAAATTATGTGCATGCATATAAGCTACTAATAATAATCACATGCTTTACGGTGAAGGAAAACATCGTGATGATACCTTCCCTGCATACCTAAAAGTTTGAAAAAAGTTTTTAAAGGCATGTGAAGTCTACCAACCCGCATTTTCTTCTCTCACTTTTTCACTCTTCACTGAGATGAACCCCGTGCCGACAGGAAATCGATTGTTGATTAAATTCTTTTCCAATTTTAAAACAGTTTTATGATTAATACTAAGTATTGCATTAAGTGTAATTGCCCTCGATTATAAGTTCAACAATTACATTAAAACTGAACGATCTTTTACTTTTCTTCGTGATTGTTATTTTAAAGTAATTTAACAGCTTTAATAAAATGTTTTTAACAGTAAACTTAACAATGATTACTTTAATCAATTTAGGAATTCACTACGCATTAAGCATACATTAAGTGTGATCACATGTGATCACACATAGTTACAATAATTGTTTAAATCAATTTAAACATTTATTACTCACTTACATGTGATCATATTTCATCCATTATCATCTTTTATACTCAACATGTGTTATCACATGTGCTCATGCTGGGTCCATATTTTTTTTTGGTCGTGAATTACAAAATGTTCCCCAAAAGCCACGAGGTGCTTGAAATATTTACATCATTTTAATCCCAGAATGACTATAACTATTCATATGTGTACTATAGTGCTTAGTACAAGTAAATCTTACTATTGATTTCGTTCCGCTCCTACTCGCTCGGCGGTCGGACAGTGAGTGTCCGGCGATCAACCGCTCGTAGCGCCACAATTTTACTAGTACACTACAATATCCAAGTGACCTTTCTTAAAAAAGTACCAAAAAATACCGATTTTCTTATCAGAAAAATAGGTGCTTTGTATTTAATATCGAAAAAGATTTATTATGCATAAAATTAGCAGTTACTGTAGGAAATTGCTTCGCGAAAGAATTAAAAGCGTTTTAACATTGTGCCGAGCGTTCTTGTCGCCCTATGTTTGGCAACTTTTCACGGCTAAATTAGAACGAGGAGGAAATATTTCAGAGTAATTTATAACGTGATTTTATGTAATTAGGGCGGATGTCGTGTAGCTTGAACGATATTATTTTATTTTATCGGCTTAAATTTACACCGCGACGATGAGCGGCGGCAAGTTTCGTCGATTCGCATGAATTTATAGCAAAACTTATATTTCGTCTAATTAATGGAAGCTACGTAAAACCAACTAAATATCTTAAATTCATCCTCTACTCCTGTGACCACCAGTTCTCTATAACTATCTACTCCACTTTGCCAAATCGGCAGCGCTATTACGACCACTAATTGACTATCATTAAAATATCGTTTTCACGGCCTTTTCGCAAAATACGTTTCAGAAATTATATTACAAATAAGTATAGCTTTGTAGCATGACCTATGTTACTGAAATTGATAAATTGAAAAACCATTCCTACAGAAGGTGCTTAATTACTTTATGTGAATATTATCTACATTATATTTAAATACAATAAAAAGGTACGTAAGGGACCTGGCGTGAAGATGTATGTGTGTATATATATAAATTAGTGGTAAGAAAATTAGGGGAATACTACTATAACTTATTGAAAATACTCCTTAGAAATGTAATAAGAAAATGTTTTTTATTCGTTTAGGCATTAAGAAATGGCCGAGCCGAATCTTTTCAGGTCGTCGTTAAAGTTTCCTCTGTGGATCGGACGGGGCTTTTATAAAAGCAAAGAGGCCACAAGTCGGCCGCGGCGCTCAGGACGCCACCGCCAGCCTACGGATAAATATCTCCATAAATTCCGCCTTTATTTATTCTAAAGCTATTGAGATAACCATAATGGCTCTTTGATGTGGCGATTTGCAACGCAGCCTAAACTTTGCCAGTCTTTGATTGATTTCTAACGTAATTATGTCAAGGGACGCTACTGTGTAAACAATTTGTGCGAAGTTTTAATTACAATTATGTGGTTAAAATATTTACTTTGATTAGCAGGCATGTCTTCGAGTAATGAAATTGATTTACAAGAAGTTGTTTACTTTAAAACTAGATTATATTGTGATAACTATTATCATCTAAGTATATATTTTTTGCTACTAGTTTGTAGCGTCAACATCGTCATTAACAAAAAGTTTATGATGTGAAATGAAAGTCTAATTTCTAAACATGTTAGCTAAAAGAAACATATTTCTTCTGAGGCTCCGTTTCTGCGACTTCGTTACGATGTACTGATGTTTTTACTTGTTTATTGTCTCGACTTACATACTATAATAATAACTTTCTTAAAAAATAATTTCTTAATAAACTTTGGTTTGTTTCTTAAAACATTACATTAAAGTTCTGGTTAGATTTGGATCAAAATTGTAATGACCACACGAAAAGCTCTTTAAATTCATCAACAATCATCGAAATTGGTTAAACCTATGAAAAGTAAAACTAAGTACTCAAAATAGTGGAACAAGGACCGTCTCATTTTTTGAAGTCGGTTTAAAAGTATCAAGACTTATACTCGAGTATCATACTTTCGTATTTATGATATATTTAATATTGTAATAGTAATAATCCTTTTCATTACCAGCTTGGTGTGGCGCGACCGAGTGCCGCGGCCATTGTCCCAATGTTCGCTGCTCGCATCGCAGCAACAGGCCGCGCGCGACCACCGTTCAGACGCGCGACTACGGATCGACGCTAAAGTCCTAGTAATCGTGGAATCGGCTTACTCGCGTCTGGGGCGCGATATCGCTGAACTGCTAGTGGCTAACAGGATACGGTGAGTTAAATAAGCTTTATTTTACCATTTGTGCCTTTTAGTTTTCAGATAGATATATATAAATTACGATTATTTGTATTACTATTAATTAACTTCTTGTAAAATAACATCCATATCAATGTCTCCTTATAATGATTATGTATCAACGAATTATAAATGAATGAAGCTGATTTATAAAACAATGTTTTAAAATAAATATTGTAAAGCGTATTTCATTAAGTCTTAAATCCCAAAAAGTATATTAATAAGCATCCGGTTCAAGCCAAAAAAGTTTTAAAATATGACAGTTAGAAAGTTGTAGGAAACTTAAGGTGAACCAACTAATTTGTATTCATTAATCTTATCCGATATCGTAATTAAAAAAGTCAGAGTAAAATGAGCCTAATTGATCATGGAAGTTTTCGTTAGTTTGTTCTGAAAATACTTAATCGAATGATTACGTCTAAAGGACTTTGCAAAAAGCTTTTTTCCCAAGGTTGTTAATTAAAACAGACAATGTTAACTTTGTTGGCATTAGATTCACACTTTATTAGATTCAGGTACCAAACATGGCATGCACATTAGTAACCTATATACATTTACAAAGAAATACGTCATTCCGCACGTGGCCAGCATGGTGCACTATAGACTCAATCCTCCGAACTGAAGGGAGAATATGTTCATGAAGATTAAAAGCAACCCACGCTGACATGAGTCTCGGAATAAGGAAGTGAAAGAGGCAAAGGGATAAAAAGTGAGAATACAATCACGACAAAAACTTAGTAAAATACTGTTCCGTACTATTCCACAAAGCTGTTTCCAATATAGAAGGTTTTATCAGAAATCATTATAATAATTGTGACATTGCGTTGAACAGTTTTCAGTCATTATATAGGAATAATAAAGAAATAATGTATAATATTTGTAACACATTTAACAACTTAAGTTATTACGTTATAAGTTCAAATGTCAAAATATCAATTTAATGCTAAGATTTTGGAGTCGTACAAGTTTGGTAAGTTAAAGTTTCATCAAGATAGCATCCGAATAGTCGAGTACAGATAAGAGTAATAGCGTAGTAAGAGCAATTTAGTAGCTGAGCGTTTTGCTACTTACCGCGCTAATCTGTAGAATCCAAGATAGATTCTATTGACATAAATCCCTAGATTCTTCACCTTGTCTCTATAGGGAATGCGGAGTCCATTAAGATATAGTGTGCGGATAAGCCGTATCTGTGACTAATCTTTATTAGATGTTAACCTAAAGCCTTTAAGTAATATAACTAGGGTATAATTTGGTTTAATTTAATGCCTTCACACTTTATGCCAATGTTTAAACACGATCATTGAAAACAGAAATTATCTGAGTGTTATCTAAGTATCGACAGAGATATAGAAGATAATATTTTGGGTATTTAAATTATTTAAGAATATAATGGAAGTTTAAGAAAGAGGATATCAACGCGCGTAGCCCTACCTATGTATTGTTAAATGAGAAATTAGTGTATTAGATATTAAGTTTCGTTAAGATAATTATAAAGTCTTGTTGTGACTATCAAGAAATTATAAAAAAATATCACTTATTTTACATATTAGGTGATATTTGTTCACATAGCGTATTAGGTATGGATGGAGGGTTAAACACGAATCACATATCAATTTTTTTCGGCACGAGCCCTTTTTTAAATGTTGATTATTTTCAATGATTCCTTAATTATTCCGTTCTGATAAGTAAAACAAAACATGAATGGAAACAGTATTACTTTACGGGAGATGTAGAATTTTCATTACATTATTTTAACTGCATTAAAAATGAATCGAATGCTGTCTGAGATTCTCATTCTATGAGATGTTTTCTTTCAAATAGAATATCAAAGTTCCGTTTGTCTGCCGGAGCAGAAGCAATTTTGCAAAGTAGCGAAGAAGAAGCGCTGTCTAAACCCAATCTGGTTATTTGTTTGTCCATGTTCTACTTATACATAACCGCTAAGCTAAGTTTTGAAATCGTTTACCAACCATGGAACTTGCTAAGTGAGTTTATGAAGCAATGTGTTTTGAAGCTGTATTAACTGTCCCTTGTATTTTCTTGATCTAGCAAACAATCAAAATTTTATTTATTGGCTAAGTGTTTTGAATTTTTATTACAATGCTTATTGTTTCGGTGATGTAGCTTACTCTATAGATGTAATACTAGTTATATTTCGAAGACAAAATCAAATTTAATCATAATTTTAACACGGTTTTATTAGTTCGTATCTATGTATGTATGTAACGTAAACCTTGAACGTGATACTGTACGACTGTACGATACAGAAAAAAAAGCTCGTTCACTTCTCCTAACTGATTGAATGAACGACTATTGAGGCGAAGCTTGTTTTTGAAATGTTTGACGGGCAAGAAATTAGTTTTCTTAACCGTTTTTGCTCCTCTCCGCTTCCTGCGATAGGACTCATAGATACTTACTTATACTGACTCCCGGCTATAAACTTTTGCCGATAGGCTTGGGTGCAACCATCTCAGCGTCTTGATATGAGTAACTTTAAGCGATCGTTAAAACTTTCATCGGGGAAACTAAGCGTACATAAATTTAATTAAAAATGTATCCTAGGTTTATCTAGCGTAAATATGCCCGCGTTCCGTGGAAAACATTAACGAGACTGCATTAAAACTGCAAAGTATCCAGTAAGTTTAATGTATAGAAAGTAGTGTATGAGAGTTTTTTATTTACTATTCTTTATGTCGTACATTTTACAGTTTGACTTTTTTGTTACAGAAATATCAAACTTCTAATACAAAGTCGCTAAACCTCAACAAAAAAGGTTTGAGCAAAAAAATAATAAAGCCGCAATTCCATTTATGTCATTGTTTGAATAACCTTCGACCTACTTGCAGTTTCGCACCATTACCCAATATAGGTACTTGACACAAAAAATATACGTGACGTGAGTAACATGTGCATTCTTATGGAAATAAATATTTCCGCTCGTGTTGTTTTAGGAAAAGGGCTTACAGTATGATTCTGTAGTGATCTTAACCTAGTACGATATATAGAATATAATCATGTAAAATTTTCCCAGAGTAATTAGTATAGTGCCGCACATAATTGTCGGTTCTAAACTCATATTTGACCCCTAAAATGTTAATAGAGCGGGAAGTAAACAATGCAGATGGCCGTAATTTGAAAATTGTGACCAGGGTTGACAATATTTAGTTAATACGTCTATCAGGCGTAAATAAGGCCTTGGTTATAAAAAAAACACATATCAACTAGAGAGATTCTGCAATAATAAAATTATATAACGTATTTTATTGTAAAAGTAATTAACAATAATTTCTAATAGATGTTTCTCCAATTTCTCTTAAAATATATATTAAATGGCCCTAGCGAACATTCACAAGGGTCAAATTGGTTTTGTACTTTTTGGGCAATAAACTTTCGGTTTTTCACTACCATCCCAGAGACGAAGACAAAATTAGGTCAAACGGGTGATAAAGTACGGTGCCAATCCCGTATTTCTGGAATAGTATCTTATATAGTATATACTGTCGTAATTACCGTGATGGGTCAGTGTAATTACGGCGTTGACGTTTCGGGTCTCATCTATCAATGGTTGGTAAGCTGAAGCATCGATAAATGATACTGCTTCTTTTATTAATCATATTTTACTACAGTAATGAGGGGTGCATTTATTCAGTTTAATTATATAAAAAAATATAATTGCTTTATTTATTCTGAATTGGAAATATAAATTTTTGTTGTTTCAATTATTTCAGTAATTGACTGACTTGAATGATTGAATGGCACTTTATGCTCTTTCATGAACTGATGATTTTGATAAATAGATGACCTTTTTCTATTGATAAAATGTAAATTTGGTCTTATACATATGTATATATATCTGCATTTGCGTAATCGCGCCTGTTCAGTAAAATAAATTACACATGACAATATTATACTGAATCCTAAGAGTTCCTATTAGAATTCCTAGTTTTCTTTAACAATAATTGATTTTCTATAAGGATTCTTTTTAGGGTTTTTATGTACATCGTTTCATGTTCATACAAGGTTACTGTAATTGAATTATTTGTCCGCATGTTAGCGTGTGTAATACAGTTACAACTACATGCTAGACAGTTTATGAATGATATTAAAAATTTAAAGTACTATCCCTAACGAGTAAACGTACCTAAATGTACTTAAAATGTACAAATGTGTTTCTACAATTTTATACGTACAAATTGTCTTAACACAAATTTCGTTGTTAAAATGGCAGCCCTAAATACCGCGTTGGGTCAGCGTGTCCCTGGAGCGGGGCGGCGGCGCACGCTCAATTGCCGCAATGACTAACCTTTTGGGGACCTGCTAGCAATTGTTCGCGGGTCATTCCGTTTTAAATATTAAAGGTTTCCGCGAAAACACCATTTAACGCGTTTAGCTTCGTACAACAAGAGTCACTTTTGTTTAATGAAACCTGAAACTTGTAACATTATGTTGGGTAAACGAGTTGAAAGTATGTAAGCTTGATAAAGTCTTTTAAATTTCGGGCTCATTTGGATTTTCCGAATAACCTTTGTTGTAGACAACGCCTTTAAAATACTGGTTACAATACTGGTCTGCCTTTGGTAGTTCTAGGAATCTAACCAGCAGAAATAAAATTTGAATATTGTATTCTTTTACAAACGGTTTCTAATCTGAGTGTTCTTGTATTTTTGTCTCCATGGTCTCTGCGATTTAGAATATCCTAGCAAGGCTGTTAAAGTGAAAATTTATACATGAATAAAACCCACGACTTTTCATAACTAATTTGATAAAATTCTTAATGTACATTAAACACATAGGTATAACATTATGTAAGTGCATGCAATGATGCGCTGCGCAAGTTATACGAGTAGGTACTAAGCGTCACATGTTATCTGCTTGCGGAAAGTCGTTGCGGTGACAATAAGTCACTTAGACGCTGTTCTTAGACGTGATAGTTTTGAGCTTAATAACTAAACTTTGATATTTACAGCACACGTGTTTCTGAAACGCTGACGCTTATTTCAACCTTACGTATGAATGTTCGTTTTACTTCCCATCCTTAATACGGATTATGGTGCTTTACTCAAAAATAAATCAAAGGATTTTATACTTAACGCGTAACTTCAGCCTATTGCAGTCCACTGCTGAACTTGCTGCTGAAATGCTTGTCCCCCCCAATTGC
>DWPP01000545.1:0-10987 GCA_018251735.1 Eantis mithridates tamenund
CAAATAATTTCTTTACAACTTTTGTACCCATATTTGAGCAAATAAATAATTTTGATTTTGATTTTGATTTTGATTTTCTAAAGTTGTGATTTGTGTCTTAATGCGCGTGACCCGTATCCAGCGCTTATCAACTTTTTAATATTATTTATGATAGATATCTAGATTACTTTAATATCACTTACTCACATTCGTTTTGTGGGAGATTGAAAAGTCATTGCAACACGCGTGACGATATCTCGCATGATTTCG
Organism: Eantis mithridates tamenund; assembly: GCA_018251735.1. Lineage (NCBI taxonomy): Eukaryota > Metazoa > Arthropoda > Insecta > Lepidoptera > Hesperiidae > Eantis > Eantis mithridates. The sequence goes on from DWPP01000545.1 coordinate 250, forward strand.
TATTGATTGAATATGAACGTAGTTGGTTCACGTAGCAAAGTAATGCTGGTGGCAATATTGCCACTGCAGTAGTCCAGATGCGACGGTAATGCAGTGAGACGTGACAATATGGCTCTCAAAGTTTGTTTTGTCCGGTTGAAAGAATCTAGAATTACTCTCTTTTAGACACACTTTTTAGGCGTATTTAAAAAAAAAAAATGTCGAATAAAAAAATGGGTAATATTTAAAAAAATAGAACCATAATAGTAACGATGTAATAGCAATAAATTGTAAGAAGGAAACTAATATAATACTCTATAAAATTGATTTGTAATACATTTCAAAATGTATAAATATTTTTTTGTATCACCTAAAATAGGTCATGTTTTGAGTTAGTACTATTATAATAACTTTGAGCTTGTAAATTCAACAATCAATTTTCAAATAACCCTAAGTCTCTTCATCTCTGAGACCAGCGACGAGCAGTGCGACCCCAATTAAATCAGATCCACCATAATAAGCCCCGTGCCCAGTTTTAGGATAGGAATGATGTTTCTAATATTTTTTCATGCAGATAGTTACCGGAACATTACACAGTAATACTTTGAGAAAGACAATGATGGGGTTGTCTCATCATCTTTCCTCCATAAAACACAGGACCACATGAAAGTCAATGAAAAACGTGAGTACACTTCTGTCGATAACTTCAAACCACGTGTTTTTTTGAAAATTTGCAAAACTAAACTGGAATAAATCTTTAAATTCCTACATGATACAAATCTATTTTTAAAACATACAAATCACCGAAAGTACCTACTAGGACCAAAAGACTGCAACCGCTGTTCGAAGGGCCATGTATTTGTTTCCCACAATACCCACTGTGTAATTCAAAATTGTTAATGATGAGACTTTGTGAACTTTGGGAATGGTCTAGGTTTATCCATGGCATCTACAACAAAGATGTTTTAATAGAATCAATGTTTTTCTATTATAGATTAGCACTTGTGTACACGAGTGTCCGTGAGATGGGCAAGCATGTCGACGGTAATGACATTGCGTACGTGCGCCAATCTGTACGACACAGGCCGACGTGCGCAAATACGAGATGCCACCGACTGTACCAGACGCCACTGCGCCAAATTACTGTCCGTTATTAGAGGCACATGTATCAAGCGTGTTATTAAAAAAATGTTTTAAAACGCAAATTCTAAGTCACTGAACTGTAGAGTTCAGGGTAAGTAATTATCATCAATGCAAGTGCCCCGTGCTGTAGGTACAACTTATACCGTTCATTATATAAGTATCATAGGTAAGTAGGTAGCATAGCACATTAGGTCTTTTTCCTACTGTAAAGTGCCTGTAATAACTTTTTTGTCCCGGTGCTAAACACACACCGCAAATTTTGGCACTAGGTTCTCACATTTTTTATCACCAGTAGATGACATGTATATCGTTGTTGTTGTGTGTGAATTCCTAAAAGCATCCGAAAACAATTCGTCCTCTTTATTGAATTGCATCTTGATACCTAACTCTTTTAAAATAAGCATCGATACCGATTATCCAAAGCAAGCACTATTATCAGAACATTAACTCAAGTATTAAATGTACTTACATATTACGAAGCGCACGAATCCCATAGCTCACCTGTGTATGCGATTTGTAGCGTAATGACAAATGACGGCAGTGGACGTGCGTCAATCAGCCGGACGTGGACAAATACAGCTACAGAGATGCGCTTAGGTTGAGAAACATGTGTTTATATATAGGTATAGAAACATCGTGTTTATGCATAGGTTGAGAAACACTGTGTTTATCTATTGGTTGAGGAACACTGCTTTATGTAGGCAATAGTGCCTAATTTAGTCAAAGATTACAAGAACATATATTTACTCTAAATTTGTCTAAATAATTGATATTCCAAAATCAAACGAACAATTTTTTCCTCAAACGTACCTACATCAAATTATTCATGAAAACAGATGAGAATTATTAGGACATTAACTTGACCAAGTTCATACAAGTGTGCGATTTGGAATGTAACCGAAGAGTGCGTAATAATTATTTGTGGAAAAATTGAGATTTACTTTTTTAAAATCTATCCAGACCTGGTCTGGATACTGAATACAAAAATAGGTAAAAACCTATTTTATTTGGATAAGTTTATAGAGGGACAGCAATTGGCTGGCTAAATGGTGTCTTCGGATTCCAAACACAAAAAGATCTTAACAAACGAATAGAATATTGAATAAATGGTCTCACTAAAGTCATTTAGCTATCTATTTAAGTGTTATAAAAGTACTAAGTAACTATACGTTCAGTATAAATTATACGTTAAACAAGCAAAGCATTCCACTCAAATACGAATAATTCCATTCAAGTGGCCAACAATAATGTTTCGACTAAACCTTAGGCATGTGACATACCGAGCCCAACGAACCATCAACCGTGCCCAGTGACGCGTGCCTTAACCCTCTAATACAATTGCACAAACCTCCTCAATATGCACGCCCGCCAAATATTTGGCAACTGATTAAAAGTTAAGCTGTCGTGCCCGGAGCCACCGCACGGAAGTGCTCTGATCTGAATAATATTAGCAAGCGAATCACACAGGCGACTGATCACAGGGGTATACCCTTGTTGACTTGCGACAGCGGGTGCGGACGTGGGTATGACTTTTACTGGCTGCCAGCCTGGTGTTGATGTGATGACGAAGGTTAAAAACAAAGCGCCATTTTTTCTGTGGTCAAGTAATGAAAAGAAAAATTTACAATGAAATAAAAAAATATATAAACACGTTTTCAACTTAAACTGGTTAATAACAACCAGTCTAAGAGAAGATAATACGTAAAATTATAGTAAGTCAAATTAATTTGGAACCCCAATTAATCGCATACTTAATGAAGCTCAAATATGGATTGATTTAAATAAAATCAGTGTAAAACCTTTCAAGTCATCTTTTGTAAGAAAAGATTTTTTTGGCTCAAAATTGTTATCTAAAATGCAAGAACATTTTAGATAACAATTTATAAAAAATTAAAATGGTGATGCTTAAATAATTTTTCTTTCATAGCATCTTAAAAATTGTAAAATTAATTACAATTTATTGCGTTGTAAAAACATGTAAATAAATGTAGTTTTGTGCCCTGCTATGATCATCCGATAAATTATGTCAAACACTCTGCACAGAATCTGTATTCTGCATCCTTAACAACATGAGCTAATAATAATAAACGAGAGATTTTGCGCGTGACGTTACTTTGTTATTTCGCTTTGTCATTGGAATTGTCTGTGATAGCAGATTCATTTGGGAAAACCGGTGATGTTTAAATTAAGCTTGTTTAAAAACTATCCATCCATCCATCCATCAAACCATTCCTATCCCAGTTGGGCATATATCTCAGTGATACAAAGGGCAATAGTCTCCAACTTTGCACTTGGATCGATAAACTTCACATGCCTTTAAGAGCTTTTGAGAAAGCTTTAGTCTATAGTCTATAAGATCATAGCTACTAGAAAATTGTTTTATAAAATAAATTTTGGGATATCGTTTTTACAAATAAGTACATTATAACTATTATCGTATCATACAAAATTTTGCATAGGTACGTATAATATTTGGGCAACCGAAACTACAGTTTTTACCGAAATATTTACTTTAAATATTTCAATACTGTTATTAAATCTAAAAAACTTTACTGTTATTAAAACATTTATTTCATATAGGCAATACGATTCAAGATCCACCTGTAACTGAACATCGATAATAAAAGAACCGTAAAAAGACCCGTTTACGTGCAATTCTAGTAAAACAATGAACCAATTACTGCGTCGTCTCTTCTCTAGTGTTGTGCCAATAATCCAGAGGGGAGAAGTAATAAAAAGAACAATCCCGGGGGAGACCGTTAAAAGATTTTAGCGCGAGGGGAGACTCGAATTAAGCGTGCGATACTTTGTTCTTTTAAACGACTTTTGTTTTTTAATTCCAAATCGGGTTTGCTCTCGGCGATTTGTGGATAGGAACAAAAAATTCTTTCTGTCTTTGTTTTTAAAATTATTAACAAATATGATTATAATTGGATTGAAGTAATGAAACATTTTCATACAAGTTACTAGCGGTTTTATGTACCTAATGTATTAACCGCATCATTTCTATTTGTGATATTTTTCCTAATTAGTAAGTATTTTATAGTTTTAAAGCATTTAGTCACGGTTTATATGTACACCACATATAAACTGTGACTAAATGCTAATCAAACTATTTTTATATTAATACAAAATAAGGTTACCAGTATTACCTCTCGTAATACGCTAAATTTTAAAAGAAAATCGTCGACCAAATATTGTGATCCCCTAATTAAGTAAAGTAAAGAAAAGAAAAAGAACCTTTGCCCAAATAAAACGTTATATCGTCAAAACACCTACTTAGCCATATAATTGACAGATTAACAAGACACCGATTGTATCTGTCCCCTCTCGAAAGAAACATTGACCGAGATTTTTTCCGGGAAAAAATAGAACAGGGGCGACGGGTTTATGCCCCGGGCGTATCTAGATGTGACAGATTAGCGGGTAATTTCCTCTAAATTGATATCTCAAGAGTTTTTTCCCGTCTTTCTTCCCCTCTTACCGGGATTTGAAATATTGTTAGTCATCACTGTTTACGAGATAAGGTCGGAAAATCTTTGACGTAGATTGAGGGAAGTTTGACACTTAGAGTCGAGTTACGAAGTTTGTAATAGTTTTAGTGTCAGATTTTGTAGGAACTTTCGCAAATGCTAACAATGTTGGGTTTGACAGTGTTTTGGATAGAGGTGTTTAACTAAGAAGCTTATGGTATAACAGTTTGTTTTGCCTATCTTATTTAAATTATATTATGGCAAGGAGTGTTTAGTGTTACAGAGGTAACAAATTTGGGTTCGATTTTAATGAATCGCCATCACAGAAAGCTATTGTCACGCAACGGAATGAGAAACACAGTTTATACCCATAAATAAAAAAAAAAAATAAGTTTTTTAAATAGACCTACGTCTCACAGATGTCAATAAGTATTTTAATGCTTCATACCTTTTAGACTTGGTACTTTCTTAGAATGTAATAACAGTGCAGCAGAGGTATTCCCACTCGAATAATTATGATGTTTTAACTAGATTTAAGTAAAGTACGCTTTCAAAACGTGCGTTTTTAAACAAAGAAACATCAGGGGTTTAAGATTGATATGTAATTATTTATCTAGGCGTTTATCCTCACATAAGTATAAGTCAATGCCTAGGCTAAAAAAAACTATAAGAGTGAATATCATTAATACATAATTACATATTGTTACGTAGGTACATGTAAATTGGTATTTGAGAAGTACATTAATCTTGAACGTTGCGTAATTTGAGGCAGACGTTTTGGGCACTACGACCGCACTAGGTAGGTACGTGGTCCTCGAAACACATAAACTTCCCCCCTATCGCTATAAAGTGTAAAACTAGAATGGCGTGCAGCGAATGAGATGATATCATTATGTGGTGTACCGTACGCCGCATGTCTTACAGCAATTTGTATACTGTATCAAACGAGGGGCAATAAAATACATACACGTTCACTTATCCAACAATTTACGCAATCTGTGTCCAGCATACCCTGGTCTTTCCTCCCCCCTTTGATTCACAATCAATGGGTAAGAGCGGGGGATTTGAGGTATGAAACGGAGGTCGATTTTCGTTGGTGTTGTGAGCGGCGCGTGCGATGAGTTCGCGATAGGTTGTCGTGCTCTGGTTGCTAGCTAGGTCGATGGATCCTTTTCGTTGGCAGTTCAATGTTGCAATCCAAGATGTCTTATACCAATTAACCTATATGGCATCGAGTGTTACGTCGTGTCATTGCGCGAACGGCGTTGAAGCGTTAATTTGCTTTTGCTTTTAGTTTAATTTTGTTGCTGTTATATTAATGTGATTAAGGATGTTGTAATGGCCGGTATCTTATATAACTTATGAATTCAATAAAAAAAACCACACTGTTTACCTATAAAATACACATGCGTTATAAAAAGACCTAAGGTTATAAGAACGCATTGGCTTGTAAGAAAAAACTATTGCTAAGGATAAAAAATAACGTGCATACGGCTTAACGTGCATAGCGAAATAGTAAACCATCAAATTACAACATAGTACTACTAGTTAGTACTATAGTACTACATTTCAGGAGCTGTACTATAAACAGCTCCTGAAATTGCTTAAATTTGTAGATCTTTTACGACCAACAGAAGTCGCATGTATCACTGTTACTGCAGATGTTGTAAATTTATTCGCCCATGTATATACACATACACCAGTACATGCAGATTCGATTGAACTAATTGCAAGGAGCTACTGCTGCATAAATCACCGGCTGCCCGTCGCAATCAATACTGCTCAGCGTAGGCGACGACAGGCGCTAGGGTATGTGTAGACTTACTAGAAGAAAACTGACTCTTGATGTACAAAAAATACTTCAACATCATCATCAATGTCGTTCCCATTCTAGTGCCGACCCAGCGCTGATGATGGGTCTCTCAGAAGTAAGAAGCGCTTAGGCAATTATCTGGTAAATGAAGATTAGTCTGTCATTATTTTAGCCTAATGCAGTCAACTGCTGGACATAGGCCTCCCCAGCCTTGCGTCAAATATTCCGGTTTAGCGAAATGCTCATCCCACATCTGCCGCCGATATTAGATACGCATATTATGTTATCGTTCCAGCGGGCCGGAAGATGTCCAACATGGTATTTGCCAATGAAGATATCTCTACAAAAAAATTTGGAGTTCTATGCATCAACATAAACTCCAAAGGAAAACACGTGATAAGTTACTAATATTAGGTATACAGACCTTCTAAAAATTGGAGATACGTAGACCAATTCAGACCGAATGGAACACAAAATTATTTTAATGCTTCTTTGCTTTTGCTTTGCGGACCAAAGTTGGATGGGTAGCTAGTAGAAAAATTTTGCAATCTTACTAACAAAGATCTCTCAAGAAAGCAAGTGAATCAAACTAAATTTCGTAATACTTAGATATTTAGGCGCATATAACTGAAGCTGGAGTAGATTATTTATGAACAGTCTATCAAGTTAAGCAGTGATGTCGGTGGATGGATGACAGAAACGATATCAAAGTATTTAAACCTAAATGTCTCGTTATTTATTCTGATAATCTAACCTGCCTAAGAAATCGTTCCTGTACTCACCCCACTTAAGCTCGTCTATTCTTATAACGAAAACATCCTGAAACTCCCACAGGATCCCACAGTTGACAAGAACAGAAGATACCACGTTGCGTACCGACCGCCAGTGTAAACATGCGTTTATTATCGACGCCATAAAACGCAGCGTTTATTGGGGCAGTGTGGGTGGTCCCTTATTCTTAGTGCCTCATCATACTGGTGGAATGAGCGCGAGTTGAAAGTGAAGCTAATGCTCCGCGAGTATCCACGCGAATGCTCTGCGAGCGTGCAAACGTGCAGAGAAGTCTTAGCGTACCTACTCGGATTGAATAGTCAGTTACAAACCATAATCCGACTTAAAAGTTAAAATAGAGAACTTATACAATAAGTTCTCTATTTTAACTTCGAATTCGAAATTCGAATTCGAATTCTGAATTTCGAAATGTGCAAAAATCAAAACCTAAATTTAACAAATTTCAATTTAAAATTATTTCGTAGGGTGGCTCACATCACACCGGCGCGGCGCCGCACTCCTTGAGCTCTCGCTTCGCTTTCAACTCGCTCGCCAGTATGGCTCACACTCTTAGTGAACAAATATGAAGATAGAAATAGCCAAGTGTTTGGATTTGCTATTTAGGATATTAACTTTCATCCACAAATTCCCTTATAACGTGATAAGAAAACAGGGGTAATGAGAGTTTCAAACAAAGGGATTTGTTTGGACTGTGGCACGGAAGATGCGTCTTCAAAATTTAATTATGTTGGTCAACTTTAATTATACATATACCTAACTACTATTAAGCACTAAGCGATAAATTGACCCATTGTTCCATTGTTTTATTAGTAAGACATTTTGAGTCCTCCGAAGACTAGTTCAGCCAAGGGAAGCGGGTAGGGACCTACCACCGTCTCATAACTATTGAGAGGCGGAATTCTGTAGACAGTATTATCAAAGGTAAGCAAATCTTAGACCTCAAGACGCATCTACGTGTGACCTCATAAAGTAGTTTTATTTCATTTGAGGCTATACCGTGGTGTGGTTGGTTTGATACTGAATTCACATTTCGATGGGTGCATTTTAGTATGTTACTAATTATTATACGCTTTACGGTGAAGGAAATTACCTGCATTATATTTTTATTTTTCTACTGTACCAATCTACATTGAAGCAGGATGGTCTATAGATAAGCCTCTTCTAGTTTCGAGGGATGCTCTACAATTTTTTTTAATAGCTACTAGGCATGTGTCAGACCAGACACACATTCCACTCAAGAGTTGTTTTTCATGTGTATTCTATTTGATTATTACGTCTATCATCAAATCCTATCTACGTCAATATTTTTCATTTAAATGTTAAAGGAAAGTTTAATAAAAATAAAAAAAGGCTTTGCAAATGCTGACGTAATAATCATTGTTAGATAAATCCAACAATCCAACATCTATACAAATTTTCAATAAAAATATCAATACCAAGTTAAGTAATTGTCACGAATTCAACCTCATAAAGATAGAAGAGAAATTAAACCATCAATAATTGTTTATACTTACTAGGATCTCAGCGCCGATAGAAACATAAAACCATACATCACAGAGGTATCTATAACTCTACATTGCGCAGGAGCTGTGAGAACTATCACTCGGAATATTTATATGCCTGCAGTAGTCGCCGGATTAAGCAATCAATAACAATCGAAATCTATTAATTGTCGGTACACTTTGTGGCCTTCTAGAACCCTAAATATCATCAGGAGTTTGTGCTAACGAGGGCCAAGATCCAACCAACTTATTTTTACCTCTAATCGAAAAAAACAGTCAATCATCAACTCTATTGCAAAGATATAAAGGCGTATTGATGGTTGTGACTTGCATTGCAAGGTTGTAGATCGTTTATGATGACAATTAAGCAAGTTTTACGGTTTTATTGTGGCCAGTTGCCATGTCTGTCAACTTCTGGGAAGCGATCGTGGTCTTGTCATTAGAGATTGTAAAGGAGACGACAGAGTCGTAACGAGCAGGTAATAAGCGTTTATGATATCAAACCATGCAGGGATTAATTCTGTGTGACTATTTTTAGATTGTGTTATTGTACCTACATGTAAATTATTTCTTACTTTAATAAAAGTGAAATGACGATACCTAATGCCTAATAGTATCGAAATGGTGGTCGGAATTTTATTCCCGCGCAATAGAAATTTTAATGTCGACTTTCTATCTTTTGGTACGTCCAGAGCACGTATTGTTCGGGGTATCAGTAAGGAGCTGTATTCGGCATTCCTTTTAATACAAAAAAAGTATTATTGATCATCTACTACGTTAATGTTTAGTGTCCCGCACCGCAGGATAATAAACATGACGTCAAAAATTATGTCAAAATTTAGAAATACCACACAAATGTAATCTATTAGATAGTTGTTATATGTTCAAGGTCAGTTTAAATTAGTAACATTAGCGTGCTGCGACAGCGACGGTGGCGTAAAACTAAAGATATATCTTCACTAAGTATCTTCACATTTAAAAGCATAAAATCGCCGTCACATATCCGCATGAATCATAACATGCAAGAGCATGCAAGCCTGCATAATTAAACATATCTAATGTCTATCAAAATGACAGGAGAAAATGGACTATAAGGACGCGTACACATTCGACTAACGTAAATAATTTCAACGACGTAGCCATTTGAATTTCAATCGTAAAGTCTAATATTGCGTGAGTGTTTTACCGGCTTTCATACAGTGCGTACGAATCCTAAAGACCTAAGTATTTAGCTTTTGCAATACTCGTCGGCGTAATAAAACACCCGGGGCTGATATGATCGCGTTACGGATACGTTGACATGCGTAGGCGCATCGCTCTTTATACAATCACCAACTTATCTTTACCCCCACTGGAAGCTTTAACACCATTGCATAAGGCATATTGTACTTAGGTAAAAGTTTAGCGTAATTTTGCACGTTCGCAAAATTATGCCGTTGAAAATTGAAAATAAATCGTAGTTATCATTAATAGGGCTCATTTTCCGCTGCAATTACACGTTAGGTGTAATCGAGACGGATCGTTCTCCACCATTTCATACTTTCAGGCAATTTCCTCCTTAAGTCAAAGGTATAAGGTTGAATTTAGAATGTTTTGCTTAAACTTTATAGTTGTAAGTTGATCTGACGTCCCCGGTAGGCTCATATGTGACGAACATCGCATAAAAGACCATTGTGTTGGAAGCGTTCGTAATTGCAGTTGGTTCAAGCGTCGTGATCTTAATGCTAATTGTTATGCCTACATATTGCATTTGTACGATTGCATGGTGTAAGTAGGTCATAAGTCATGGCGCGGAAAATTGCAGCCACGTCTTGAGATGAAAAAGTTTTTGTACTATGAGATTTATCTCGCTCCGATGATATTATAATCTAAGCTATAATATAAATATGAGAGTTTATATCTAAGGAGATAGTACCTACCTAAAACGAATCAATAAATATTTTTAACTAATAGATTCATATTAGATAGAAACGGATTTGTGTTTTTTCCGATGCAATTGTTTGCTTTGCGCGCTTCCTATTTTCGATATGAGTTTC
>DWPP01000546.1:0-10983 GCA_018251735.1 Eantis mithridates tamenund
CATCACGATGTTTTCCTTCGCCGTAAAGCACGTGATAATTAGTAACTAACTAATATGCACATAATTTCGAAAATCATCAAAATCAGTATCAAACCAACTTAGCTACCACGACTTCGTAGATATTATATCGATTAGTATCTACCTGACTTTATTTATTAGTATCTTTCTTTCATATTATGCATATTATAAAAAAGTATTAGATTTCCATTGTTCTATTACATGTACTTAGACATGAACTGTGCCGATTTTCGTCCTTCTCGTTTCACGTAATTGTCGTCCTTTTTACGTATTTAAATATGTACATTTGCTTAAGAAGGATAAGATCGTTATCACCACTTTCTGTTTATCCTTAGCCAATAATGTTTCATGAACAACAATAATGTACTCGTATTATTGTGAGAGATTCTTTGGTGGTTATATAGGATGAATTGTTAAGTGGCTATTTGTTTTTGAAATTTTCAGAGTGGACATTTATTTGAAAATCTACCCGTGTTTACTTTTTATTGCACGTGATTGTACTATGTGTTTTAGAATTTGTCGATGGTTACAAGCTCCCTCAAGCCAAAGCCTTGTCCGTCTAGATAGTTTCTGAGATCGAAATGGTATCTATCTTACCGACGCTTGGCGGTAGTGTTACCACATTTTCAATATAATTAGCACTAATTAGAGTTAATGACTGGATAGGTATCTAATATTGAAGCTACTAATTCCGAATTTTGATAAGGTCGGAGAATTCTTCGGTTATTGTTTTAATTTTTGATTGTTAGTATTTATTATCTTTGTTTCGTTCTTTTGTATTTATTTAGATGGATGGAATTTAGTTACATAAAATATTTCATGTCACTATGTGGCATGGTGTTTTCGTTATCGGCGACCATCGCTCCGAGGGCGTCCAATCACGCGTCGGCGTTTCACACGATTGAAGAGGTATGAAACTTTGGAAGTGTCGACGGGGGGCTCCATTAGTCAGCGTGATTAGTTCCCGAGTTAATGTTTCAATGAGATGACTAATAGTTGGGTACAGTGACAAATGTGAGTGCGCGCGCGCACCTGCCCCCGCTCCCCGGCCATCGCTCAACGGAGGTGTTATGTGTAACAGATGAAGAGATTTATATTTATTAAGCTAGTATCGCCATCATTTTAGTTAAAACGGGCTTAAAGTATACCTGCTGGAGGAACTTCTAAAAAAAAAATTTTTTTTTAGACTTCTTTCAAACTCCATTTAGACTATTCTCTGTATTGCGGGATCCCTGTATTGTAGTTTGGTATCGTAGTTTAGCATAGTTTATACTGTGACTAAAATAACTAAATGGAGTAGGACGTGAGGTTTCCAATTATATAAACACTACATTCAAAAAGCTCATTTTTTTTCAGGCGTCTGAAGGGCTATTTCTAAATATATACATTTTTACTGTACACCCCGCAACCACCTACAATAGTTAAGAAATCGACATTGAGGAGTTTTTATGGAACAGTGTGGTCACCTTGATTGTTGATAAATGACTCAGCTTACGTGTTCGGAGTCAGGGGTTAAAGCCGCGATCTAGTGTCGGATCTTTTTCACATTCTCGCCTCGCGGTGTCGATATTTAAATCATATTTTCTTACATCAAATAGGGCACCGAAAATCGATATGTCTCTGCTATGATTTTATATTGATTGCGCTCTTTGAGGTGACCGCTTGCGCGAAGATTTACAACGGATTTGATAGCTACCGCCAATATTGCTCTGTACATTATGCATTGACGTGTTCTAAGAAATTATGCGTTTTGCCCTGTTTTATAGGACTAAGTTTATCGACACTCTATATGTAATAAAATCATATATTCAGCTTTAAATTGTCTTACAGTCACGTTTGAAGTGAATAAAATTATTTTGGTATAAAAATAGCAACTAGGTATTCTCTTCGAAAGTACCTACTCGGCTGCCTGCGCTAAAGGCATATAGACAGATTTTTGTTGTTATTAATTTTAGGTTTAATCATATAAGCACTCAAATCTTTTGGGACCTTTGATTTTAGAAACAACTTCGCAAATTCTACCCAATATCCTAACAACAAACTACTTAGAAGTGTACTACAAAAAATCAAAACATATAAGTAAATAGTTTAGAGTGTACAGTTTGATACATAAGACGAGCCGACCGACAAGGCACATCAACTCGACTTTGCTCCATAAATCAAGCCATGTTCTTGTTATTAATCAAATGGACATCGGGACTTGGGTTTAAGACTCGAATGACAGGTGGAGGCACGTAATTAGTGAGCCATTTATGTATAGATATCAATGCGAAGTTTGTAAGTAAAATATTGAATCATCATCATCAACAATCCATTTCTTGTCCCTTGACTTTCGCCTCAAATATGAAAAGGGCCGTATGATGTACAGACATAATATAAATGAAGGTATTCGGCACGTAAGATAAAAGTAATGAAACAAATGAAACAGTAAATCATAAAAAAACAAATCGTACATGAAACGCAATGATATACCTTTGGTTAAGAAACTCTGTTTTTCCTTTGAGTATTTTTTTCTAAATTAAGCAAATATTAAGCGTATGGTATTGAAGGCGGGATTTTAGTGCCTCTATCGATGTCCCTCGTAGGAAAAAGTTGTTTCTGTTTTTTAAATAGTAACATCTAAACAAAATTCAAATTGTAATTCGTAGTCTCTTCTTCCAAAAATTGCTATAAAGTTTAGCGAATTAACACACACGCCCGAGTTTTATTCAAAGAATGTAACAATTCATCATTTTATGTTTGAACAAAGTTACATTTAAAATTCGATCATTTACCGATTAAAAAACTTCTATCAAATAAAACGGTATACAAGTTACAACAAATTGTCGGAAAGTTCTAATTCTTATATAATTATTTCACAGTGATTGAACACGATTTTGTATTTTGTGGTCAGCGGTGATGGTGACCGCGCCACACAACACGATGACGCCGCAGTTTCTCTGACGTCGCTCCCATTTGTAATGTCCAGTGACGGACTCACTTAATAAGTAAAAGGGGAGGAGGGGGAGGATTATTCATAGTTTTATAGATAAAACATGGAGCAATTGAAATAGACCGTAGTTCAAATACACCATGGCTTACGATATTTTCTTTCTTTAAATTGTTAGCGGATCAATAACTTTCCCTTGACAGCTATTGTATGGTACCAATAGGTAAGGGTAAAATATTAGTTTTAATAACTGGTTCTAATTTTTTTTAAAACGTTATTCTAATATGTTGTCAACTAGCTCGACCTTAAAAATGGTAACCATTGACCATGAGAACACAACATATATTATGAAGCGCTAAATCATCCCAACTTTAAATCAGACGCAAACATTGATACTTTTCGGCAGAATAAAATCAGGTTGCTACCGCAGTGAAACCAGAGACCTTCATCCTAAAGATAGTAAAGTAAGTGTTATAAAGTAAATGTAAAGTAAAGTTATGTCCACGAAATAATGAAGGCGACTGAGTTTGAAGGATTTATTAGTAGTATTTATTATTAGATCAAGTCCGGAGCTGGTATCGTCGTTTGTTTTGTACATTTTTGTGTCTATAAATATTTTTATGACCAATCCACGTCGCGTCGTTCAGTCGATCGTAATCAGATTAACATTCAAGAGCACGGGTCAAACTCGCTTTTTGCATTTTGACGCCTTCATTCGCGTTGTTAATTTGCCTCGGATTATTTGTGTTGTTGCTTGTTAAAGTCAGTTTTTTGCTTGAAAGCTTGCAATTGTAAAATAGTTAAGAATAATAAATGTTCTGCATAGTTTATCTACTCTCATACGGGCACAGTTGATGAAAAACAATGGAAAATTCGTGTTGGAGTTACCAACTTCGGATAATTAAGTTTTTAAGTCAAGTCAATCGCAAATTTTCGAAATTTGTTCTGATTTCATTCTTAACACAGTAATTTACGAATTTCATATTTATTAATACATTAAACAAAAGAATCTGAAATTAAATGACAATTCTTTGACCAATTTGTACCTACCAAATTTTTTGGTATATCTGCCTCGAAAAACCACATTTTATAATAAATTAACATGTTTATATCGACTCATTTGGTCAGCGGTCTTATCCGATGGTTTTTTTCTTTGCGTACCCATGAACTGCAAGGAAAAATGAACTTTAAGGCGAGAACATCACAGTTTATTTTCAGTTTAAGTTTAGCTGAGGTCCTCAAGCTGGATGTCAAACTTATGACGTGTTAGATTGATTATCAGATGGATGTTAAAATACGTTTTACGACTTTTTATGGCAAGCTTTCGGTATAACCATCACAACAGATTCGTTTGTGACTACAAGGCTTATAGAGCTGAAGATGAGAATGCCTTATAAAAAGATATCAATTGCATCTGAATTCCTATGCATTTAACACGTCAGAGCAAATAATTGTAAACCTATCTAGTGTTGGAGATTGTTTCACGATTTGTTGTTTTCTGATAAAGAATAGTAAAATATTTTGGACGTTATTGTTAGAATGGTTGTTAAAAGTTTTAATAATAATTATACTTACTTTTTATAACAGTATGATAAAATACTTTAATATAAAACAAAGTCGCATTAGTACTATATATTATAACTCAAAAATATTTTTGGATTAATCGATTTTGATAATTTATTTTGAATGTCCTTATAATTATCAATACATGGAAATTCAATTTTACACATTATCTATGCGATCGAAGTATGTACATATGTAGTTACTAATAATCTCTTATGACATTATGTGCCCTTGCTCTTCAGTTTCGCCAAAGTGCTTCCTTAATAATGATAAAGTTTTTCTGTATTGGACATAAACCTGCAAATCATATGATACTTTGTCAGTACCTGTCACATATCCGGAATAATTACGAGTTCAACGCACTATGACACCCTGGCCTGCGGGCCGTGACGCCCAAACATTCCCACTGTCACTGTGTGTTTATTGAAAGTTAAAAGGAAAATTAATAAGCACATACTGAAACGATTTATTGTTCAAATATAGGTTCAAATACAAGTTGTACTATAACTTATTTAGGCCAATTCTTACCTTTTATTAAGCATGCAAATAGTTAATATGTTTGCGAAAACTAAGTTTAGTTTGGTAGATACATTTTATAATATAGTGCTGTGTCACCCACCATTCGCTCAATGTTGCAAGAGCTAACTCCTTAAAGACAAATTTCAAAAAAATATGTTACAGAAAAAAATGGAAAAGAAATTGTATCATTTGTCGATGAATTTTTATATTTTATGAATTATATTAAAATTAATTATATTTAAATTGTATCTAATTATTATATTAAAATATATTTATATTATATTTATGATATTTTAAAATCCTTTTCAAAAGTTTTTACAATTTTTATGTGTCTATCAAAATCACGTTGACCACCGAGTGTGACCAGTCGGAAGCGGAAACTGCTCCCACGGAGGGAAGGGACGCGCGCGCGCAACTAGGCGTACACTGCTATGTATGTATGTCACTTCCGGCGCTATGCTATTTCACATAACGGTACACATTGTTAATGATCTCATAGCTACTGCTGTTGGGATTAAAATATACAAATAATATAGAGAAAATTTAGTCATTATTATAAATGGAGTGTACCTACATATATTTACTCGATTTCGCCGACAGAGACTGGATGAGGATTGGCGGAAAACCGGGATATCTGGTGCAAACTCGAGGAGAGGGACTTAAATCTAGTTGCATATTTATTTTGAAAACGATAGTGTGTTCAATACTCTGGCGATATTGGTGCGATGTCGTGAGAGTTGGACTTTAGAAAATCCTCATCAGACCCTTTTCTTCGTCTTAATACGAGTATTATATATTTTTTAACAATCTAAACTAACTTACTGTGCTAAAAATTTTTACCTTCTTGTTAATTGACAGGTATCGATTTCATTACAGTTTACGTGGTCTAATTTTTCAAAAATAGAAACCCGAACATTCGCTGTTCGAGCGGAACCTTAATTTATATAATCATCATTGAACAAACTCGGGCAAACAGTAGGGAGCTCGGGCGGTGTAATGACACGTTTCTAATACGACCACGCGCCTGCCATCCCTCAATTTACCTGTTACCTCTTACAAATTAGACGCAACCCGTTATTGGGTGATTATACAGTGGAGTTGGTTACCGGATCCTCATAGATTATATACGGCAGGATGACGTCAAAGCTTATAGTTGGTCCCAAAGTTTCCACGACTCTAAGTGCCGGACAAATGGCCAGACGAACTTTATGTAATTACACGTGTTAAGACTATTCCAAATCTCATTAAGGCGACAATATCATACTAAATACAATGTTTGTGTAAAAAACATTTTAAGACAATTAACAAAACTAACACTCAAATTCGCCTTCAACGCCTTCAACACATACTGTGCAGGATAACAGAACTTTTAAGTGGTGTTATCCTGCACAATATGTAGATAGATCAAGAACCTTTAAGTGGTTTTATTCTGCACAGTATATTCAAACATATACATACAAATTCACATAACTTCGAAAAATTAGCGGTTTACACTAGGGTTTGAATTAACTCAGCCAAAGCAAAGAAAGGCATCATTCAATCGGTAACAGCTCCTACCAAACATACAGCCGAAGTATCAATAGCTAGCGTGCGTCGTTATTGTAATTTGATTTCTCCACGAACCGCTCAAACAGACGCCATTTGGCCACTAATGGGGAGCCCATCGCGAGTAATTTGCCTTAAACATCGAAAAAAGTTACTTAGTAACTTAACATGACTTTAGTCGATCTAAACTAAGCAGCAGACAATACCTTATTATGTAATTCGTTTGAAGTTTACGCGTAGCCTTTAATATGGGAAGCTTTCTTGTATTTCGGAGCGGATAATTAGAGCAGAAAGGATACAGTCGGTCTTAACCAAATAAATTGAATGCATGTACATTTTTTCTTAATTTGAGAATATACAGAAGTGATGGCTCGACAATGGTAATACCACCAGGATAATTATTTTTGCATAATTGCGCGCATGAACTTGCCTTCTGGTAAAGGTAAAAAAAGGTACAATGTTATTTAGATGGACCTCAGTCCTTAGGAATAGCAATGTATCTGTAGTCAAATTTTAGATAAAAACCAGTTTTGTTCCTTTTAAGAAATAACTACTTAAGGGATTTGTATGAAACTTTACAGTAATACTTACAGCTTATATATAAGATAATCGCTAGAAAATCACTTTTTATCTCGGATTCCCACGGAATCGTAATTTACGCGGAGATAACTTAGTCGACGCCCGAGCGAACGAAGTCGCGAGCACAGCTAGTATTGAATAAATTCATTACGAAACGAAGTTACAACAGTTAAACCAACGAATATAATTAAAAGATCGAATGTTATACAACTCATCAAAAGATGCGTTGGTGTCGCAGTAATTTTTAATTACGAGCAAGATATTAATTCTAGTCCGACATTACACTTTAGTGACAGCCGGTAATTGGATAAACAATAGCATTTGATTGTAGCTCAGTCATAAATTGCGCAAAGCCTAAGGCAAAGGCCACACCGCATGTACACTTAGTTGTTAGTACAGAGGCAAGTTAATGGTATATAATATATAGGTGGATACTACGGCTGGTTGCCAGAATTTTAAAATTCTGAAATTAAAAGTTAAAATATTTTTTTAAATACAATATGTAAAATGTGTTAACTATATAAATTTTCTAACATATAAAAATATTTATGTAACTACACCTGAGAAAAATTTAACATTGACTCTCTTTTTAAAAACGGAGGCTTTTGACATTTTTTTGCTTCCTAATAATCAAGATAAATGTCTATATTACTAACTGCTATGCTACAAACCACAGAAACGCTAATATTTCTACCGCTGTGTCTTTAAGCAAGCGGTGACTCAGCACGAGTATTTGTTTTACTAGAAACGACGAACTTGACTAGCCACGAAACATAGATACAACCTGCGGTGTGATCTCAGCTTTAGTTCGCGTAGGTTTGACATTTTGTGACGAAGTGGTATTGGAAGTGGAATAGCCTTGCTGGTTCAAAACGTTTTTAAATTTCATCGCCGTTGCATTGCAATAAGCAATATTGCAATTCGATTAATTAATATTTTTCAAAACTCGAATCTCACTGTATTTTCTATATTTGATACCTATATTTTTATGTTCGAAATCATGTAAGCACGGCAGGTCGGTAAGGATAGAGATATTTGGCACTCCGTGCTCTCTGCCTACCCTATAAGGGACCTGGCGTGAAGATATATTGTAGTTAAAATTATGTTTATGTTGAAATTATGAATCCAAACAACCACGAGCATTTCCTAGTAAACTATTAAAATATTGTCGTAAAATAGATGAACTCGAATGAAAAGGCGACACAAGACGACTATGAACTACGAAACCTCATTATGATATGTAAAACGTATCCAATATCGACTACTGTAATACATATTATTATTATAGAATTGCCCACCAGTGCAACCTTAGCCGGATCCATGTGGGGCCACTAAAATAAATAAAACTCAAGCACTTTAGTTCGAATATATTAAACGTTAGAATTTCCTTCCTGTCCAATAAAAACGAGTGGCCGTATCGTATCTCGGAGGAAGCCCGGCAGGTCGTAATAAGTCTGAGAAATAAAATAATTCCCGGGTGAAATATACACACTAATGTGACTAATATTGTAATATCTTGCGCCCAGGACATCTACTCTAGCAACGCCGGAAGATTTAGGTGTGTCCCGATCAGTGAACAACTGTAGGTCGCCATTCAATTCTAATTTTTTTACCGAAAAGCTATAACAATGTAAGAAAATGCAACAATGTAGCAGATAGCTAAAGTGACTTAGTAAATATGTACCTACATAAAAAGAAAATCAATAGTTTGTTGAAATGATTGCTATTTTTAAATGTGATTTTTAATATGTACCTATTGACCTAAGTAATGAATTTAATACTTACTCTGATCTTAATTAATGCATATATTTACATACATAAGTGAAGCAAAATTCTGTTGCAGAGAAATTTTATGATATATATGCAGTTATGGTACAAGAAGATATCCACAAGCTAATAGTCTGCTATGTAAGTGACTTGTGTTCTTATCTTTTTCTCCTGTCTCAATATTACCTACACTTATCTACATATTTATTATTCGTTTCGGAATTGTATCTGTCTAGAACAGTTTAAGCATTCTATCACTTAGCATGTGCACGATATATTGTCCATCGTGGTCCCCTCTCGCACCGTCCATCCAGCGGGCCAACCGCTCGTAAAGAGCGACCACACGCGGACGGAGGTGTGAAGGCAGCGCGCGCCGCGGGGGCCGCATAACTCACGGCCAGCGGGGCGCCGCCATTCATGCCTACCTGCTCCCGACCCGGCCGTGCATCCACATGTAGACACACTGTCTGCTATGCACACACCAAATAGACAGAATCTAGGCATTTCAAATCTAGGCCTATAGGCACTTCAAATCAGGTCTAGATAGTTCCGGGCGTTACCTGGTCATGTAGACACACTGCCTGCTATGTACATAGCAGATAGAATCACTACAGGCATTGACATGTAGATACATTGTCTGCTTTACTGACTTTAAATCTGGTCTAGATAGATCACTACACCAGCATAAGCTCAATTCTGGTTTTGTTGGTAGATAGAATCACTACAGACGGCTGAAATTCTAGTCTAGATCACCATAATAGCTTAGGCTTCATTCTGGTTTCAGATTCACTCCTTTGTATGTCCTACGGTAATGGGAGTCTAGGCCTCATACGAATTCGCCTGTAGTCCTGGTAAACTCTGGTTTTAGACTTCGGTAATATTTAAAATTTAAGGTATCCCAAGCTTCAAGATCCTGCTAGTTCGAGTCTTACGCTCAGATAAACACCAAATGGCTTGCATCCTATGCTAATTCTGTTATTGCAATCCTAGTCCTAATACTTTTTTTAAATGGCCCTTAAAGAAAAGGAGAAAAATAATGTCTAATAGAAATGAAGAACAAATTAAATACTTCCTCAAGTGCCTACAGTTAAATACATGTTACTGACAAACTGTTTACATTTTTTTAATTAAGCTGTTCCAGAGTAATTTACGGAACAGTTTAGCTTTCCTGATAGGTAGAAGAAATCATAGGACATTTGTGACGTAACAAAGCTAGTAAAATGTAACAATAAAAATGTTTTACTGTAATATGTTACTTTGATATTGCTCCATAACACTGTCCTTGATATCAATTATTCAGATCCCATAATTTCAAATTAAATATTTGTTAATAAGTATACAAACAGTAGGTCTATATTTAGACATATATAAGTATACACGTACATATTATGTATTCCCGTAATTTCAAAGTAAACCGATACTAATAGGTAGGTATACAAAACAGTACGTATATATTTACACATAAATATATTTACATGTATCTATGTATATGTAAAGGGGATTGCAGGAGCTGCGGCTAGGTTATTTATCGCCGTCCCACTGCCCGTACCCGGTGGAGATTTATTCTGCAGGAAATCACTGCTACTCTTTTATCTTACCACGACACTTTATTTGGGGATCTTGCTTTGTATGTACGTTGTAAGTTGATTTTTTAGATAGTGAAATGTGAAATGGTAGAAGGAAATGTAACCGAAATTGGGAGATATCAAAGTAGATGAGGCATATTTACATCTTTTTATTTTCAAACAAAAAGTTTGAGCCTCATAATGTAAATAATATAATATGAAATCGTTTTATTTATGTGATTATTTTAATTGTAGAGAGAGACCAAAATACGCGGAGGTCAATGTATCTCACGCAACAGTTAGTAGGATATGTCTACTCCAATTTAGTAGACTGTAATCCTTGCCTTCCAAAATCTTAAGAAGATTGTACCTAATAAAGAGGATGCGGCCAAGCTCATTTTGTTCCTAAACAGGTAAGGCTAAACAATATCCCTCACATCTGACAGTACGGCAGACTAGTAAAAAATAGAGTAATCAAGAAAAAAACACCAATAATAT
>DWPP01000547.1:0-10980 GCA_018251735.1 Eantis mithridates tamenund
CAATCTACATTAATGCTTCGCTAGGTCTAATATTAGTTTAAATTGAAATAAAAAAATATAGTCACAAAAAATATAGGTTTTATACCCATAAACGAAAATTTTGTATTTATTTACTCAACTACATCGTTTAATCGTAGGTAATGATTGCAAGAAAAGCTTCTGATCATTTGAAAATTACCGAGAAATCTAAAAAACGATTACGAAACAAACAGGAAGCAAGCAGACCATCTGAATTAAGATTACAGTTACACAAACGTGAATTAATCCTATGTTTTTTAGCATTTTATGTTCAGTCTCAAGACTAGAAAGAAAGCAAACGATTTGTATCAATTGGCAAAATTTCAATATTTAAGCACCAAGCTCGCATAAAACTGTCTTATTATGCATGTGTTATTGGGTAATTAAAATCGTATACTCACTCATATGGCCAGAAAATAATAATATTAGCAAACGTCCAGCCACGTCATCTATTAATTAGCAAGCAAGCAAAACTGGTAGGTAAAGGTGCTCATTATAAATTGTGTACAAAACGCATGAATTAGCAAACGCTAACACCAATGCCAATAAAACTCTTATTTAAGTTAAGACTTTCTTAAAATAAAATCACAACTTAATGATTAATTTTGAATTCAGTAGCCAAATTTATTTATAAATCAATTGATTTATATGGCAAGAAAGTAATTTAATTAAAAGACATTCGACACGTAAAATCCGAGAAAAAATTTAAGTTGAAACCGATACTATCTTGAACCTAGTTAAGAGCTACTAGAGCTAGAAAGACCGCATATAAACGTGTTTATGGCCCAGCGTGGACAATGGATCGGTAATTACTGGCATTGAACAGCAACGTGTGGGCGAACGATTGAATGTGCGGCAAGCTTTTTGTGGCTATCTCACCATCTGCATCCACTAATAAGCCTCCTGATTTGTGTGCCTTCTTTAATGTTTGATGTATTGCTAGCGGTATTAAATTTACGCAGGTAGCGGTAGTGGCCAATCTATATCTATTCTATATGTAAGTTATTCCTATGGTGGAGCCGTAAAGCATGACTGGCGGCACCAATCCAAAGTCTATTTTTACAGCAAGTTACATTTGCACTCAAATTTTTTAGTTCTTTTTTCGTTCCTGCGACATATTAACATCTCTCTAAGTTATCACAAAAGTAATTTAAATTTAACTGCAACTAAAACAAAGTCAGGTAGGTATGTTCTATGAAATATAAAAATTAAAAGATGCTTATAGGTATGAACAAGACCAGTTCCTATGAAACTAATCTAGGTCTGTCCTTGGCAAACACGTGTTATTGAATCGTAGGGTTTACCCTCGAACTTTCATTAAAAAAAATTGGAAAGTAAGTCAAATAAAACCTCCTAAAATAGACAGTCCCATAGATCATGTCAATTTCACTGACATATTTTTTTTCTACGTTACATTTCTACATAACTATTTCCATAGTATTTTTGTTAAGTACCTATCTACCTGCAGAACAACGGTTATAAGATAGATGTCTATTTTTTAGCTGCTAAAAACTACTAAAATCTCAAAATCGACATCCCAAGTACGATATTTTTTCTAATCTTTGATAGCGGATTGAACTTGTTTACTTATTAATGGAAGGCATACATACATCATAGCATACATTATTATTAATTGCCATAAAGTTCTCTTTATGAAGAAATTGGGAATCGTTAACTTGGTCTCACCTAGAATTCGCGAGAGCTTTGACCTGTTGCATTGCCGTAAACCTAGATTGCAGATTATCTGAACAAGCGTTGTGTGACTACCGATATTTATTACTTGAGAGATCTAATCATTCGCAAAACATAATTATACTTATCTAAATTTTTCTTTTTCAACAAAACTTTTTCTATGATTGACTTCCGAAATCTCTTAAACTTTTAAAAATATCATTCTATGGTAATTCAATTAATAAATCGTATGTTTATTTTCAAAATATACAAAATTAAACAGAATTGTAATAATGGTAATCATAATAAATCATGTAATGTTGTACTTACCTTATTACACAATAATAAAAAAAATCAGGACTTTAAATGCACTTTAGTAAATTTTTAGGTGTCCACAGCCACTGTTAAGTCACAATAGTTCACAACCAAGTAGTCCGCGTTATAATAAACTGTCGAAGATAAAGTTTGACGAGAGTAAACGGTTCACTGTTATTTCGAATCTACAAACCGGCGTGTCTCGCTCACGACGAAGCACCGCGTGCATTTCAATGGATGAAAGTGTAAACTGAGGTTTTTGTATAGCGCTCTCTCGCTTCCATGAGCATGCGAGACAGAGACGTACAAACCCGCTACTAGCAAGTTAAGGCTTCAGCCCAATGGAGATTTCGCCCACTATTTTATTGTCATTCTAAAATACATAGAGATCTTGATACCTAGGAACATCTCGAAGGCGTTACTCAAAAACTACGGATGTCAAATAAAACAAAAACATGGTTTATTATTTTTTATTTATCTTCCCACTGATGGCAAGAACCAGAGTAGTAAGCACAACCTAAAGTAACAAAATTGGTAACTATTTTCAGGGATAACCACTTCTACAAAATTTAATAGATACAAATTACAATTTCAGGTAAAAATTTTGAATTTATTTTCTACACTATCGACTACATTTATTAAAGAAATACTTAGGTGCCAAGAAATGCATCGCGATATTAAATATAGTAAGTGCATTTTACAACATAAATGCTGCAATTACAAAAATTTGGTGCACTCTATATGCGATCGGTTGACGGTGGCCTTAGATTTTATTTTGATAGCATTTGCCTAAATCTGATGACACATTTTGACACCAAAACCAAAGATGTGAAATCCCTTGTATACTGCTACTACCCCGGCTTTCTAAGATATTTTTTATGTCTAATGAATTTACTGATTTCAAAAAGAAAAGAAATGATTTTTGATATTAACTGTAACAAATATGCATGTAACCAAGGCCAGTTAGCAATCGGTTACAAGCCGACTTGTTTCGTGAGAAGAGAGCATTGCAACAAGATTTAGATTTAAATGTATTCTACATGCAAACATTTTTTTGTATCATTTTCCACTTTTAATTTTAAAACGTGTGCTGATTAGCGACGTGTCCAAAAATGTTACGTACAGAAAAAGTAGCACTGCTCTCAACTCACTATTAATGTAAACATTTATTTACTGAAAGATCTTCCAAATTGATACATGCGCTATGAAGAAAAGCTCTGCCACTTACAAGTAACACGTGGCTAAGATGATCGTTATTATAGGGACAATCGTAATTAAACATCCGCTTGCATCGATTTTTGCTCATGTATTGTAGATTGGACGTCAGAAGTCGATGCAAGTGATTTTTAACGTACGTCAACAATTCCATTGAGGCGTTGCAAAGTTTATACGCATTTTACGCGTCGATGGTTTCATTGACGTATTAACATCGCGAGTTTACAACGGACACATGTTGCAAGTCCCCGTGGTTATTGCCATCGCAAACTCGTTCGTTGTTCTGAACAACACACGTTGCCAGAAAACAACCCGTATCAATGGTGTACTAGATACGTCAATCAAGTGCATAGGCACATTACATTAGATTAATCGCTAATCAAACATAATATTATATGCGAACTTGACCTTAACAATACATTAAAACTTTTTTTTGGATTTTCTAAAACATTTTTTCAAGGTATTCTTTATAGAATAACGTTAATGGAATAAGTACAATATAATATGAACTTACGACAGAACAAATGAAAAGTATGACAGGAATCATAATACGTTATGTGATACGAAAATAATGACGGTGAATTAGTTACGAAATATAAAAATACCCAACCTCAGCAACGAACATAGAATCAGACATATTATAAAACAGTTTCCACATCAGGTACAATTATCAATAGTTGGAAAAATTATGTCATCTATACCTTAACATTCCTGACATGGGCACTATGTAATGAAAACAATATAAGTAACAAAACAATACATATATCGAACTGAAAATATCTATACATTAATTTGACAATATATTAAATATATACAATGATAGCCTTTCCGATGCAATTTCTGTAATGATTTTTTTTTACGTTTTTTGTATTTTCAGTTATTACAAACAGATACACACTACAGAAAAATGAATAAATAAATACATATAAACACGACAAGTGGCGATTGCATTTAATAGGAAATTGTAACTAAGGAAGGCTTTAAAAGAAATAAATAAGTTAGTTCAGGGTGTACAGAGTAGACAATATCACACTACCAAGCAAAAACTCACGGTAAAATTGCACTCTGTACATAGACCGCCAACATAACGATTGCGACGCCCTATAAATGAATATAAAATATAACATATACACTTCTTATGCTTTACATAAACTATAATAACAGTTATGCCTATATGAACTATAGCCGTTCATATTAGCAGATGTCAATTATGTTACATTTTATTGCGGCCACTGTTTAAAATTGCCGCGCGAGATAAATCTTCTTTTCACACGAAATCACTTCGTCAATAAGGAACACTAACACGAGGGCCTCGTGGCCCAGTCAACAATTGATAATTCTAAACAGTGGCAGCAAAAATTAATATCTCGACCCGCAGTACAAATCTTCCCTAATTACACACTAGGGGGCGACACCGAGCCCCCGACTAACACTGTCCAACTGTTATAAAAAACTTTACACATTAATTACCACGAGTGGGCGGGTGCGAACACTGCATACCGGCCCTCTACCCGCCATCGTCCTACTTTTATATTATGCGGCCACTCAATAAAATCGCCGCGTATAAAACTTAAGACAAACCGGACAAACCTTTCAACAAACCGTCCACTGTCATCCGATAACGATTTACCTACCTAACCATATAATAATCATAACGGCATCTGAATCCCGTCATCGGGCTAATCCCAGCGATGGACGCGTTTATTGTATACCGCGTAGCTCCATCACTATAATCGTAAAGCGTTACTGCGTTACCACGCACTCTACGCCGACGGTGAAGGCGTAAGACGCCTCGATCGATGCAAATTTTAACAGAAAACTATTTTCTCTTCTAACGTATAAAATTTAGAATGGAATTTAAATTGCAAGAAAACGTAAACGAAAAAAAAATTAACAAAAATAAAATACCTGTTCGACTAAGCTTTACTTTACGAATTATTAAACGACTCGGGACGATATTATTGTAAGAATTATATTAGAATCGTCCTACGCGCCCCGCGAAATGTCCTCGCCGCACCCGGTACTGTAAACCAATAATAATTTAAACGTAACAAAAAAATTCAACTTAATTTGATTAGCCAAAATATATCTTCTTTCATGTTGGATACATTTGGATTTAAAATACTCCTCTGTCTCGTAATCGACTTCTAACGAATATTGCTGATATCGCGATGAGGAAGAACATTCCGCTGGGCATCGCTCAATATATATTATATCAATATAAAATTGCTACAAAGAAAATATTGAACTAAAATTAATGTAACATTACTCCCGCAACACCTACAAATCGTAAGATATGTTAGCACTTTAAGATCGTTCCTTTCGAAAAATCGGGCTTCGCTAATTTCATTTAATTTTAATTTCCTTTTTGTAAAAATGTTATACGGTCGCGCGGAATGAAGAACCATTGCGCATTTCATTTCAAGTATTTGTTTGTATGTAGTATAAATAACGTGTGGATACGAACTTATAAAATGTTTGTAGTATTACCACTAGTGTCGCATTGTAATAAATCTTGACTAATTTTTGAATTACAATAAAGGCTCGATGAAGAAGTTGTATATACAGAGATTGCAGCATGATCGTTCAGCAAAGGAAATAATTGATAGAAATCACCTTGACACAATATTCACGTAATAGCAGTTTCCCGATAAGTCTCGAAGGTCACTTTGCTTCCTCTACATATTGCGTTTCAAGCGGTGCGTGAATAATGATTAAAACTAATTTTCGTTCCTGTAAATACTGTGCCAAGACGACCTCCCGCGAAGCAATCGACGATCTTAACACTACTCGTCACACGTCACCCGAAATCAAAAACTCGACTGTCGAAATGGTGATTACAATTGTACCACTGACAACATGAATTTACTGATGCCGGTAAAATATTATAGTAAAATGTAAATGTCGTAATTATTAAACAAGAGAAAATTATCAGCTCTGAAAGAAGTGAATCGTCCTTAATATTAACAAAAGACAATTAATACATGTGAAAACAAAAAATCAGCAAACAGACGTTTTTGTCAGCGGTACACATTTCGGAGTCCCAGTGCGCGTGCACGTTAAACCCGTATACCTAACGCGACGAACACGAGACTAAACGCGATACAATATAATATAAAGATATCAAGAGTCAGCCGGAGCTTCAGAGGGGTGTTCTGAAGCCCCTGTCGGGCCGGATAAGAGTTTAACGGGCAGCGTGAGGGCAGGGGCTCAGAGCGACATGCGCTCAGCGAGTGAGCGGGCGGTCGTGCGCCGCGCCCGCGCAGTGCAGGAAGCGCGCGTGCGGGTGCGAGCAGGCGGGAGCGCGCCGTGCCGCGCTGTGCCGCCGCTTGCGGTCCGCCGGCGTCGCCTCCTGCGTCTCCTCTACCCGCTCCGCCTCGGTCTCGCCCTCGACATCGCCCACCTCGCTCACATCGCCGCCTGCGTAGCGCCGGTGCACCGCGCTGATGTCTTCTAGCAACTCTTCCCACTCGCGCGATAGCTCGTCGGCGGCGGGCGGTGCGGTGTGCGGCACGGGCGTGGGCGGCGCGCAGGCGCAGGACTGCGCCTCGCTCCAGATGCTGCAGATGGCGCCGGGCCGCATGCGCTTTGCGGCGCGGCCGCATTCCTCGCACGCCCACGCGGCGTCCGGTCGCTCCGTCTGCACGGCGGCGTCCGTCTGCCGCACGGGAAAGCGCAGCCGGAAGCCGGGGTCGTCCAGGTCCGGGCAGCGCTGCGCTGCCGTCAGGTTTAGGCGGCCGTAGTCGATGGTCTTCGAGGCGCGATACTCAAGGTAGCGCTCGCGTTCCTCGCCAAGGTACACGCCGCCGGACTCGCTGCGCTGGAACTCGACATGGTCGAGGTCACCGCGGATGTCGAACGTGTCGCCGTCGGCATAGCGGGTTACCTCGTGTTCGCGCTCGCGACGGATGGGACGGAAGTGTGTACGGGAGGACGTGAGGAGGTCCTCTCGGTCCGGCGAGCGGCGCGGTATAGGCGGCGCGGGGTACGCGGGGGGCGCGACGCAGGGGGCGGCCGAAGAGCGGCGGTGACGCAGGGGTGGCACCTCGACGAAGCCGCTGCGATCGCGGCTATGGTTGATGGCAGTAAAGGAGCGCATCGTCTTGGCGACCGTAGACAGAGCGTCGTATAACTCCTCGCCCTCGTAAAGCGAGAACGATTCGAGCTCGCGCGGACGCTCCGGCTCGGCCGTACCACCTATATTGAGCGGCTTAAATCGATCGTGGAGCGCCTCCGCCATCCTGGAGGGCGAGTCATGCCGCTCGATGAAAGGGATGTCGGCGGCGTCGGTGGACCAGATGCTTTCTGTGAGTGAGATGAGACTACACTTCTCTGCCGCCGGATCCGCGAACAAGTGGTCGGAGGGCGACGACAAAAGGTCATGAAAATCGATTGGGAGATCCTGGTACTCATCGTCTGGCGTGTTCTGGTCCTTCGACCAAAGAGCTTCGATGCTACGATCAAATTTTGCCTCAAACTTAGCATACAATTCCTCTTCCATCGGTGTACGTACCCGCGGGTTTAAATCCTCGGTGATGACCCACTCGGCGTCAAAGTCGAGGCTGTCATCCCAATCTGGAACCATGTTTGTGTTCAAATGGAATTTAGCTTGGGTTATCGCTTTAATTTCGTCGGTGACAGTGTTCTCGCAAGTACCGTAGCCTTCGTCTAATGCAATAGCTCTGATGAACTCCTTCACAGGATCTTGTGTTTCCATATCCCAAACCCCCTCATGTGTTACCCACTCTGGCAAATTCTGTTTGCTCTCATATGAACGACTGTAACTGTTGCAACGTTTCCTGTTATTCTTTCGCTGACCGTGGTAGGAATTTCGGCGTTCTTTTCCTGACGAATACTTCTTGTTTTTTGAATTCCAATCTTTTGACATTGAGAGTTCACTTTGCATCTTGATCTTTGTGTCAGGGGCTGATTTACGACACCAAGCAGGCGGCAGATAATACTGCAATGGCGGCTCTTGACCTTTCTTCAGAGCCGGGAATGCAGCGTAATAACGTCGTACAGCCTCAGTATGTTCTATAGAACACGTTGGCATACCTATACGCGACTCGCCTTCACGATCTTTGATACCTTGAAGCCTCGTGCACAACTGATCTACAATGTTGTCCAGATTAGACTCCTGAAATTAAATTAAATTAAAATTAAAAAAGATCACTAGAAATATTGGCATGTTTAGCTGTGTATGTGATGTATTATTTACAATAACAATTTATTTGAGAGGGATATTAAAAAACATGTTATTGTGACTAAAATAATACAAGACAACAATACTATCATTTCTTGCAGTAGAGCAATACTACAATACTGCAGCATTCAATATGGGCCAGTGAATTATAAACAGACAGATTTGATAAATTAAAAAAAAAACATATTTTTTATGCTTTATCAGAATGGTTCACTGCAAATATTGTATATACAGAATGACAATATAATGAACAGCTACTAGCTTGGAGACAATGGAACAAAAAAGGAAGGAACATTGATGCAATACAATTAAGGGACTGGCAAATAATACTTCAAGTGCAGCCACTTACTTCACAGGCAACATTTATAATTTTATTATAAACAGCTGCTCAATTCAATTTTGTATAAAATCCTTAGAAATTGAAGATAAGCCTAATCATGTGTTTATCATCAATTACCTATGTTGCCTATGAATGTTTTATAATGTGCAATTCTATGCATAAAGTGCAATAAACCGACCTTTTTATAAGGATTCTTTATACTGTTATGTGTCTTCATATTAATGTTCCCAGGGTTACAGTCAGATTCCAGAACTATTGAGCACTGCATATCCTCTTGACAGCAGAGAAAACAGTAAATTAGTTGTACTATTGACTTTCACAACACAAAATAAATAATTACTCAAATAACCCTTAATGGATTGTTAATAAATATCTTTGACTAATTGTTTTGCTTTGTCTACATTTCAGAAGTATGTTAATAACAGACAAACAATTCAATTGTTTTCAAGTTCAAAGTTTTGTTGACTCATAATGATAACGAGATTTTTATTTATGGCTGTTAAAGATATCAAAGGAATTTACTAAAAATTTGTTAATAAATATTATTGGAAATAAAATTTCATAATTACATTTAAGTAGAAGTGTTTCTTTTTTTATTAATAATTGGGTTAAGTATTCACCAACTCTAGCCAAAACTGGTACGAAGATATGAGTTCTTCCCCAAATATTTTAATTGTACATAACATGAATAGGAATTGCATAGCAAGCATATCTACTAACAAAAGTTGACACTTTCTAGTAAAGATTTTGTAAACTTGAGAGCATTCATTACATATGCAACAAAGACAACATCGAAACTATTCTTGTTTACTTACTAATCTGAATTAGGCTCAAAAACAATGAAGCTGTATTGGAATGCTTACCTGTCTTAAGTATATGGATATCAGATGCAGGAATGCAGGGTGTAGTGCAGTTCTCTTGAAGTGGCAGGCCAACAGGCGTCCGCCTGGCTCCCTCTCTTATGCTTACGCATCCTGCCCGGTAGAATCCTTGCAGTTATCAAAGACAATCATTGTATTCAGAAATCGTGTGTCCATTATTCAATCGCCGTGGGCCGTGTGTGAAATATCGATCCTTCGGAACTCCTCCGTACTAATACATGCTTAATTTCTTTGGCCTGTTCTTTGCTATCGTTCCGACGTTTCGTATAAGGCAGCAGTCCTCGCGTTCAATAAACTGTGTGCAATCGCATTGTCACTAGCTGTTGACGAATGACGCACTCGGTGCACCCCTTACTTCTGCAATCAAACGTACATTTTCACAAAGAAGTCACGTGTTGTTTTTCTGTAATGATCGTGAATTGCAAGGGCAGAAAGAAGTTTATGGAAAACTATACCCGCCCCGCCGCGCTAAATGGGTCGATGGCGCCAAACCAACGTCATTCGGCCGAGGGTGTGAATTTGTCAAATATTTACACGACGCGGTATCATTACGAATCACTATTCTATCCTTCGACAAAGAATATGCATGCGTAAATACTTTATGATCTTTGAGCATCATGCCAGTCATTAGGTACCTACTTGCAACTACGAAACGAAACGATGCAATTTCACAAGAAGGCGACAGTATTACATGATACACTTTCACTGAGCACGCGAGACGTACTTCCGCGTTGGCACACCAAAAAATAAACAAAAACTATAAAAACTTACCCGTAATAGTTTATATGGGGGAAATATCATGATCAATCCTATGCACACACACCCCACATGAAAAAAAACATGGCAGCGCAGGAAAGTCAAAAATTATAATTTGCGCAACGCCGTCAAGATTGGAATGACGTCTGATTATCAACCAATGACAAGCCTTCGATTTTCAAAATTATCAAAGATGGCCGACAGCTAGCCTGTGATTTCATGATTACATTTTTTCCTCATCATGATTCGTGGAAATGTGTGCCTTGCTTGTTATTGGTTTATTTCAAACCTCCGATGACCAATAAGGATTTCGCGCTTGGAGTACATGACCAAAATTTCCCGCCATTTTAAACCGCGAATTTTAAAGCGCCATTTAAAATTTTGTAGTACTAATAGTGTAATACGATAGTACAACTTAATTATTATGCAAGCTGAAATTTAGGTAATTTTATTACATTTACTGGGAACTCCTTTCGCATTACAAATACATTTTTAAATGAGGTTACATTCACCTTTGGACACGTAAACAATTCTTATAGTGCGTTCATTCACATTTCATACGTTCATTGCATTGAGCTGAG